>JAVTVY010041883.1:0-19412 GCA_036873755.1 Hanleya hanleyi | reverse complement strand
GCCGCTTGGTCTTCATGATGGTCCTGTGCATGGGCTCACCTTTCATTTCAAGTTGTAGCAGGGTATACTGTTCATAGATCGTCATGGCTGTTTTCCTGATGCTGGGGCGCATTTGGATGTACGCCTGTTGTAAGTTATCCTGTCCTCGATCGCTGCAGCGTGAGTATTAATAGCTGCTGTTACAATACGATCCCAAAAGGTAGGCTCTTCCTTACTCGGGCTTTCCTGGGGCTTAGCTTGACTATCAGAGATCAAGCTCTCTGTATCAGTAGATAGACTCTCAGCAGTCTCTGTTTCGGTATCAGTCGGCGGACTCTCATAAATAGCTGGCATATTCTCAGCATCAGCATCGGCTTCTTGTGCGTCGGTGTCTTCAATCACATGTATATTCTTCTAATGTGGTACCATATCGTACTGTCTGGTGAACGTGCGTTCGCATTCAGAGCAAGTCTAAGCTATGTTGATGGTTGAAAGTCGACTGTGCACGTTTTTGGGATATGCTTGCTTTCATGAACAGTAACGCCCGCCAATGCCCATCTTAGCGCTTCAAAGCCCCGGTGAAATAGCTCAGAAGCTCTGATTTTCCTAGATATTCCATGGAATACCCCTTAGCGCCCGTCTCAACGCTCTATCTTACCGCCTTAACGCCCGTCTCAACGCCATAACGCCCTTTGTTACCGCTTTAACTCCTAACTGTTTGCGAACGCACCTGACGTGCGCCTTGTACCCTATAGCCCGTAGGGCCTATGGTACACCAGGGTGTCGGGGCACCACAGGTGCGTGCGCGAACAGTAAGGCGTTGAAAAAGGGGTTAAGACGTTGAGACGGGAGTTAATGCGTTAAGATAATGCGTTGAGGGGTTGAGACGGAGGTTAGAGCATAACGACGGGCGTTGATGGGCGTCACTGAATTTCGGTGAATTAATGTCTTTTTCATGAAATATCTAGCAAAATCAGAGCTTCTGAGCTATTTCACCAGGGCGTTGAAGCGCTAAGCTTGGCGTTGGCGGGCGTTACTGTTCATAAAAACAGGCGTATCCCCAAAACGTGCACAGTCGACGTTCAACCATCAACATGACTTATACTTGCTCCGAGTGCGAACGCACGTTTACCAGACGTTACGATATGATGCGACACCAGAAGAATATACATTGGATTGAAGACATTGAGGCACAAGAAGCCGATGCAGATGCTGAGAATATGCCAGCTGATATGCCAGGTGTACATCCAAATGCGCCCCAAAATCAGGAAAACAGCCATGGCGATCTATGAACAGTATACCCTGCTACCCATTGAAATGAAGGGCGACCCCATGCACAGGACCATCATGAAGCGTCATCGGGAAGAGGATATGGGGCTACCACCCACCGGTGCCTTGCGAAATGCGATCAAAATGCGCAAACTGCTGTTCCGTAACATGTTGCCGTTACAGTATCCTGGCCTGCCCGACGAGGATTAGAACAAACGGATCAGAACATGACCGAAGATTCTGATTGGACAAGAGCGGCCGAGAATACATCTAGCGGACAACAACGAATATGATAGATACAGCTCCAATTGGGGCTTTTGATTGGACAAGAGCCTACAAGAATTGTAAACATACCCAATGCGGCTCCTCCAGTGTGGGTATGGTGTGATGGAGGGGAAAGTAAACTATATGAAAACTTGCGAACGTATTTGTCTTTCTTTCTCTCAACTGTCTGAATCATGGCATTAAGCCGTATTAGCTGTAGAAGGCGTTGGGCCGTTAACCCTCCTCCTCCTCCTTCTCCACCACCACCACCACCACCACACACGCACACACAGGTAACTCTACCAGGTAGCCGGATGAAACAAGACCCTCATCTCCCAAAAAAAACTCTTTTGCACCTCCGAAACTCCCCCTTCTCTACTACTCCCGAGTGATCTATAAATAGAACAGAGTCTTTTCCAGAGTATTTCCGAAAAATTTATCCTGATATACAGAGCGATAACCTACAAAACAGGGGTTTTCCCAGCTAAACACCCCTTCAATGTATCGGTGTAGAGAGATGATATCATCGGGAGACACCATGTTTTATTCCCTGGTGTGAATGGATTGATACATACACCTTGTCGATGCGTTGGTATTATAATAGCATGGTACAATCTCACGCAAAAGATAAAACAGTGGTATGCTATGCCGTTAAAGGCGTTAGGATAAGGCTTTAAGGCGTTAAGACAGGACGTTAATAGGTTCATACTCCATGTAAGAAACACGAGACAATGCATAGGGCGTTAAAGCGTTACTGTAAAACTCTCCACAAAAGTCACAGGGCAAATATCATGGGTTTCTGTTTTCTCTACTACTAAGGCGCAACTGGATTATTTCCCTTGACTTTTACTTCCCCGAAATTGAGAGACTACACTATCTCAACAACAACAACAACAACATTCCCCTTTTCTGTGTCTCACCAGGTGTAAAGTCGTTTTTTTCTGTGAAAACATGCACCCATCCATGACTTGATCGACCTGGAGAAGCTCTTCACATGGATACCCTCCCGGACCCAGTACGCTCAATATGGGCCCACTTCGATCCCAAAATATCCATTCCAATGCCCTATTCTCACCATTCCCTGCCTGCACATGCGCACTATTGCGCTACTTTTACTCCACACCAGTCCAGGCTGGACGTTATCCCATGAGAGCTTCAAAATGATACCCCACACGAACCCATTCGGACCAGTATGGGTCCACCTCGACCCCAAAATCGTTCATTGCAGTGCTCTTTTCCCACAATTCCCTAACTGCGCATGCCCTGAATAAGGGCGACACATTAGTCCAGTCGGATGGTCTCCCACGAATGCTTCACGATGACACCTCACACGGCCCAATCGGACCACTATTGGTCCATCTCGACCAAAACGTCCATTCCAGTGCACTTGTTCCACAATTCCCTAACTGCTCATGCGCAGAATGTTGAATACGGACGACTCATTAGTCCAGTCGGATGGTCTCCCATGAATGCTTCACGATGACATCTCACACGGCCCAATCGGACCACTATTGGTCCATCTCGACCAAAACGTCCATTCCAGTGCACTTGTTCCACAACTGCCTGCCTGCGCATGCGCAGAATGTTGAAAACGGACGACACATTAGTCCAGTAATGGGATGAGTGCGACTTAAAAATCGAGGATTGTTCCACAAATGTATGGTTACTGCTGAACGACACTATCTGATCAAATATGTGTAAGAGCTGGACCTGTAAGATATTACTCAAACATTTGGATGTCGGTAACATAACAGAAACATTTTATTTATACCATTAAAGCCGTAATGTGTGTCTGATTGTCTGCCTGTCTGTCTGTCTCTGTCAGTCTGTCTTTTTATAACTCGATAATAACACGATTTAGAGATACTAGATATACGCAATTCGAGGTGACATAGCTCTAATTTGGACTGCGTCCGTTTTTGGGGCGTTGACCACGTCCATATTTTGTTGTCCTATGTTGTGAGTCAATCAAATTAAAATTAAATCCTATCTGCTCTCCTATTTGGATATGTCGCTTAAAGGATCTAACAGGCTTGCAGTAACTCGAGAGTCAACCAATCCTGAGAACGCTTCATAGTGCTTTGAAGGGAACATTAATGATAGAGGATTTTTGGTTCTATCAGACGAATTAGACGCAGCGCTGTCGGGGTGTCTTTTCTTGTTTCCGCGGTCTCCACATTGTGGCTCCATAATGCGGGGTAGATAGATGGACTGGTCTTTGGTGTAAACATTGGGGTAAACGGACACGGTGACCCTATCCCCCCTTCCAGGCTGCATGTGGATTAGTCCAGATGCGACCATGATGTCATAATTCTATTAAATATTCATGGTATGGGCGCTCAGAACACCAAATTCCGTTGAAATACGTGAGATCATATATTGCGTCATGTACGATTGGGGAGCGTTGACAAGATATTAATTTCTTAAGATTGGTTATAAGTGTAAATTCGACATGTTCGATAGACCACATAAAGCCAGTTTAGAACCTAGTGATAAACATGGTTTCAGTACCGTACATCAAATTGCATCAAATCTTACATTCAACAGATAGCCGTCGTCTGATTTATGTTGTTCTATAACTCGACAAGCGCGTGATGTGGAGATACAATATTCAGGGTGCTGTAACGCTGTAAAGGTCTTTCTCAGAAGAGTGACATAGCTCTCTTTCGGACTCGGTACCGGGGTGTGGGGCTGACCGCACCCAAATTATGTTTTTCTGTGTTATAAATATATATGATAAACGATATAAAATCAGTGCCGAAATTGCAGTGTGGCAAATGTACATGCATGCTGAGGCTGTTTACTTTAAATACGAGCTTCAGATCTCGCATTCAGTAGATAGCTGCCGTCCACATTGTGTTTCCAGCTCGTCCTTGGCATTGAATTGAATTAAACAGTAAACTATATAAAGGCTAACTATTCTACTGCGGGACTAATATTTGAGACTCAAATAAATTATCGTATAATATATAAGAATATGTTATATTGTTAGAAAAACACCAATAATATAAACGTTCAACTCACTGACGAGCGAAACTTATATATCCACATTGAGGTGTGGATTACTGTGTAATAGTAACTTGTCTTTTGCTGAACAAGGGCGCTGAAAAACAATGGAAGAGCTGCAAATGTATTTCCACATGTAAAGCCTATAGTTTACTGAAGATTTAGCAATTTATTCGTTCCCCGTAGTATCCGATTTGTAAAATATTAATCGGTGAATGCTATTCGTGAATATGAATTACATGCCCGCGTAGCTGGTCATTTCATCGCTAGTGTTATAAAAACTGCGTTGAGGGCAACGGTTTGTTATTTAATGTGGTACAGAAACGGACGTACGCCGATTAGACAGCCGGATGAGAAGTTAAGTAGTACATGTACTGTTCTGCTATATCATGTATATATTACAGTTCCGGGAGGTCCGCCTATTGTCGTTCTGGGAAGCTTCATGGAAACGTCCTGTGGCAGCGCAATGAGTGTTTTGAGAACCACCACCATATATTGGAAGGTACGACTCAATTCTCAGCAAGCTCACATCCTGCAAACATACATATATGGAAGTTATTGTATAACCCTGGTAATTCTGGCTAATAAACACATTGTAAGGGTACTAAATTGCAAGGTGTCTGAGAGGCGTTTTACTTATTTGTAATGGGGCCATCCTGCCCTACCGGATAGTTGAACTATATATGAAGGATATTAATCATTGTGTCATTCTGTGTCACTGTACTAATGAGAAAGGGACATATGTTTAATAGGATAATAATTATTCTAGTTTAACTATGACTTATTTGTACTACTGTCTTATGGGGCTTAATGCTTCAATGTTTACGGAGAGACTATAGTACTGAGGCATTCGTGATCGTGAAATAATGGTACAATTGTCAGGTATTTAAATCAAGTACACTGTTTTAACAAGAGGCATCCAGGAATTGCTTATTTAATACAGAGAAAATGGTCATGTATGAGAGCTAATTGATAGTCAATGGACATGTATGAGAGCTAATCATTAGTCAATGACCATGTATGAGAGCTAGGCAACAGTCAATGACCATGCATGAGAGCTAATGTAAAGTCAATGACCATGTATGAGAGCTAATGTAAAGTCAATGACCATGTATGAGAGCTAATGTAAAGTCAATGACCCTGTATGAGAGCTAATCAGTAGTATATGCCCATGTATGACAGTTAATCAATGGTCAATGACCATATATGAGAGCTAATCAATAGTCAATGACCATGTATGAGAGCTAATCAATAGTTAGTGCCCATGCATCAGAGCTAATCAATGGTCAATGACCATATATGAGAGCTAATCAATAGTCAATGACAATGTACGAGAGCTAATCACTAGTGTGCGTCCATGTATGAGAGCTAATCGATAGTCAATGTCCAAGTATGAGAGCTAATCAATAGTTAGTGACCATGTATGAGAGCTAATGTATAGTGCATGACCATGTATGAGAGCTAATCAATAGTTAGGGACCATGTATGAGAGCTCATCAATGGTCAGTGACCATGTATAAGAGCTAATCAACAGTCAATGATCATCTATTAGAGCTAATCAATGGTCAGTGACCATGTACGAGAGCTAACCAATAGTGAATGACCATGCATGAGAGCTAATCAATGGTCAGTGATCATGTATGAGAGCTAATCAATGGTCAGTGATCATGTATGAGAGCTAATCAATAGTTAGTGACCGTGTATGAGAGCTAATCAATGATCAGTGATCATGTATGAGAGCTAATCAATGGTCAGTGATCATGTATGAGAGCTAATCAATAGTTAGTGACCATGTATGAGAGCTAATGTATAGTGAATGACCATGTATGAGAGCTAATCAATGGTCAGTGATCATGTATGAGAGCTAATCAATGGTCAGTGATCATGTGTGAGAGCTAATCAATAGTTAGTGACCATGTATGAGAGCTAATCAATGGTCAGTGATCATGTATGAGAGCTAATCAATGGTCAGTGATCATGTATGAGAGCTAATCAATAGTTAGTGACCATGTATGAGAGCTAATGTATAGTGAATGATCATGTATGAGAGCTAATCAATAGTTAGGGACCATGTATGAGAGCTAATCAATGGTCAATGACCATGCATGAGAGCTAAACAGTCAATGATCACGTATTAGGCATAATCAATGGTCAGTGACCATGTACGAGAGCTAACCAATAGTGAATGACCATGCATGAGAGCTAATCAATGGTCAATGATCATGTATGAGAGCTAATCAATGGTCAGTGATCATGTATGAGAGCTAATCAATAGTCAATGATCATGTATGAGAGCTAATCAGTAGTGAATGCCCATGCATGAGAGCTAATCAATAGTCATTGACCATGTATGAGAGCTAATCAATAGTTAGTGACCATGTATGAGAGCTAATCAATGGTCAGTGATCATGTATGAGAGCTTATCAATGGTCAGTGACCATGTATGAGAGCTAATCAATGGTCAGTGACCATGTATGAGAGCTAATCAATGGTCAGTGATCGTGTATGAGAGCTAATCAATGGTCAGTGACCATGTATGAGAGCTAATCAATGGTCAGTGATCATGTATGAGAGCTAATCAATGGTCAGTGACCATGTATGAGAGCTAATCAATGGTCAGTGATCATGTATGAGAGCTAATCAATGGTCAGTGACCATGTATGAGAGCTAGTCAATGGTCAGTGATCGTGTATGAGAGCTAATCAATGGTCAGTGACCATGTATGAGAGCTAATCAATGGTCAGTGATCATGTATGAGAGCTAATCAATAGTCAGTGACCATGTATGCGAGTTAATCAATGGTCAGTGACCATGTATGAGAGCTAATCAATAGACAATGACCATCTATGAGTGCTAATCAGTAGTTTATGTCATGAATGAGAGCTAATCAACAATCACTGTCCATGTATGAGAGCTAATCAATAGTCATTGACCATGTATGAGAGCTAATGTATAGTCAGTGACCATGTATGAGAGCTAATCAATGGTCAGTGACCATCTATGAGTGCTAATCAGTAGTTTATGTCATGAATGAGAGCTAATCAACAATCACTGTCCATGTATGAGAGCTAATCAATAGTCATTGACCATGTATGAGAGCTAATGTATAGTCAGTGACCCATGTATGAGAGTTAATCAATGGTCAGTGACCATGTATGAGAGCTAATCAATGGTCAGTGACCATGTATGAGAGCTAATCAATGGTCATTGACCATGTATGAGAGCTAATGTATAGTCAGTGACCATGTATGAGTTAATCAATGGTCAGTGACCATGTATGAGAGATAATCAATGGTCAATGACCATGTATGAGAGCTAATGTATAGTCATTGACATGTATGAGAGCTAATGTATAGTCAGTGACCATGTGTGAGAGCTATTCAATGGTCAGTGACCATGTATGAGAGTTAATCAATGGTCAGTGACCATGTATGAGAGCTAATCAATGGTCAATGACCATGTATGAGAGCTAATCAATAGTCATTGACCATGTATGAGAGCTAATGTATAGTCAGTGACCATGTGTGAGAGCTATTCAATGGTCAGTGACCATGTATGAGAGCTAATGTATAGTCAGTGACCCTGTGTGAGAGCTAATCAATGGTCAGTGACCATGTATGAGAGCTAATCAATGGTCAGTGACCATGTATGAGAGCTAATCAATGGTCAGTGATCGTGTATGAGAGCTAATCAATGGTCAGTGACCATGTATGGGAGTTATTCAATGGTCAGTGACCATGCATGAGAGCTAATCAATAGTCATTGATCATGTATGAGAGCTAATCAATAGTCAATGTCCACGTATGGGAGCTAATCAATAGTCAGTGACCATGTATGAGAGCTAATCAATGGTCAGTGACCATGTATGAGCGCTAATCAATAGTCAATGACCATGTATGAGAGCTAATCAATGGTCAGTGACCATGTATTAGGCTATTCAATGGTCAGTGACCATGTATGAGAGCTAATCAATAGTCAATGACCATGTATTAGAGCTATTCAATGGTCAGTGGCCATGTATGAGAGCTAATCAATAGTCAATGACCATGTATGAGAGCTAATCAATAGTCAATGTCCACGTATGGGAGCTAATCAATAGTTATTGACCATGTATGAGAGCTAATCAATTGTCAGTGACCATGTATGAGCGCTAGTCAGTAGCCAACGACCATGTATGAGAGCTAATCAATAGTTAGTGACCAAGTATGTGAGCCAATCAATGGTCAGTGACCATGTATCAGAGCTAATCAATAGTTAGTGACCATGTATGAGAGCTAATCAATAGTCAATGGCCATGTATGACAGCTAATCAATAGTTAGTGACCATGTGTGAGAGCTAATCAATAGTCAATGGCCATGTATGACAGCTAATCAATAGTTAGTGACCATGTATGAGAGCTAATCAATGGTCAGTGACCATATATGAGAGCTAATCAATGGTAAGTGACCATGTATGAGAGCTAATGTATAGTCAGTGACCATGTATGAGAGCTAATCAATAGTCAACGACCATGTATGAGAGCTAATCAATAGTCACTTACCATGTATGAAAGCTAATCAATAGTCAATGAACATATATAAGAGCTACTCAATAGTCAATGAACATTTATGAGAGCTAGTCAATAGTCAATGACCACGAATGAGAGCTAATCAATAATCTTTTTTGAGAACTGATTATCGACCCATGCTATATGTTTGGGCCAGACGTTCATAAGTGAACTATAAATTTGTGACCGTTTGATGACATACTGGGATAACATGTTTACTGTGGTTTTAGCAGACTTCAACAATTTGATTGCATGCTACTGAACGAAATTATTTCCCGGCATACACCATTTAGACCAATAGAATTTTAAATTTTAAATTTGTAAATCTCGTATAGGACTCACGAGCTCGTGCATACATGTATCCATTACCTCATTAAATATTCATTTCTCCCTCAGTAACAGTCTTACTATAAATAATGTCATATATTCTTCTTACTGGAATTCAGCCGGTCAAGAAAAGACAAAGACATGGGCCAATACGATCTCACCGCTTGGTGATATATGAGACCGAGAGCGGATCCCAGGTGGAGAATGTGACGATACCCGGAAACACCAACCAGTACATGTTATCTGACAAGCTCAGCTGTGACCGGGACTATCATCTCGAATTATCTGCCTCCACTGATGCTGGGTATTCACAGAATACGTCATCACTGGAACTAAAATCACATTCCAGTGGTAAGGAACTAACATTTCTTGATCTGTCGTAGAGTACCAGCATAACAGAATGAAAAACAGTAGATTCATTGACTATCTTCACATAATATAGGAGAAAATTAACTTCGAAAATATCTGTTCACTCTTGAAAATGGCATAACACATGTTGGAATACTGAGTCTACCATGCTGTCGTGCTGTATTTTCGAAGTTACTTTAATTTCTCCCTACCCTATAAAAGAATGACTATCGATCAATGACTATTTTGTTATTTGCCTAAGTTGTTTCTGTTGTTGTATATTGGTAAATCCATTCTGGTTACTTGTTCCTGCTGTAGGCTAAATATCGACCAAACCCTAGGTACATCTCACAGGACTACTTTTCCCCTATGCAACTTCCATGCATACTATATTACAATTGGCGGCATGTTTTTGCATGCTATGACGGATATGTCTTCTCCTTGTAATCAAGAAAACTCTCACTATTTCTAAAGTTCGCTCGTTGGAAAGGGTCGCATTGGCCCACTCAACATTTACAGTTCGGCTTCCCTGATCTAGTCATATCTACTATAGTCTATTCGGTTCTACTCGGATGCGTTAGGACAAATGTTCAAATAAACAGCAGATGAGTTTAATAGTAAAATGATCAATGGAATTGGTAGATTTGTAGAATTTGTCTCGGTGCTTGAGGGTGATGACGCGGTGCTTGAAGGTGATGGCGCGGTGCTTGAGTGTGAATACGCGGTGCTTGAGTGTGATGGCGCGGTGCTTGAGTGTGATGACGCGGTGCTTGAGGGTGATGACGCGGTGCTTGAGGGTGATGACGCGGTGCTTGAGGGTGAATACGCGGTGCTTGAGTGTGATGGCGCGGTGCTTGAGGGTGATGACGCGGTGCTTGAGGGTGATGACGCGGTGCTTGAGGGTGATGACGCGGTGCTTGAGGGTGAATACGCGGTGCTTGAGTGTGATGGCGCGGTGCTTGAGGGTGATGACGCGGTGCTTGAGGGTGATGACGCGGTGCTTGAGGGTGATGACGTTTCCTACAATCGCTCTTTTTTTTCGTTCCAGGCGATAGATCCGACATTCAATATTCAGTCATCGTCCACAACAGAACTTCCGCTTTCCTTTATCATCAATTCCTAATGTGTATCAGAGGAAAATCATTTGGATAAAGTATATAGTCAGTGATAACGATTTTGTGCAAAGACATCATCATATCTTGCTGCTATCTTTAAAAAGAGTTAACCCCCTTTCTCTTGTAGGAAATCATCTGATGTTTTTATTGAGCTACCTGTGGTACGACATAGGTCCTCGATTATTGATGTAGAAATTCTTTAATGAACGACGGCTGAATATTGAATATCGGAACTGACGCTTTATGCTGACAAAAGTGTACTTGTCAGTGATACAAGTAATACGATTAGACGATCAGAATATCATGATACCTTGTGGGCTTCATTGAAAACACTTACCCGCTTCCCTATTAGATGGAACGGACGACTATTATGAATACCGGATCTGAAGGTGCTCCTTTCTCCGTACACTTGTGAGCAATGCGATATCTGTGATTCAATCCGATTGAAATAGGTTCCTAGAAAACACCCAACCTGGATATATTAAAACATTCTCTGTTTTGTCAGATCCTCATGTGGCTTGAACGACATACGGTTGTAGTGGCACATGGGTGAACATAAGCTAGGGTTCATCCTTCCAGAGAATACGCCTTTACAGAAACTGGCTGGATGTCCAATTTTCTTCATAGGCCAATAAAAATCCAGGATTTCCTTTTGGAAATTTGAATCGCCCAATCAAATGATTTAAAACTTGAAGATATCCGATAATGCACTGCTGCATGATTCTATAAAACTCTATTAGAAAATCTGCCTTAGCCACTTTGTATAGGAAACACATCAAACATCCTCCGATGATGGGAGGAGAAAACATGGAAGACATGTTATTAACATTCTCCCATTGTCAGAGTTTGTAACCCCATAAAAGTCCGTGTAACACCCTCTGATTACACTGTGCAGAAAACTCGACCTGTATCGATTTTGATCGACACAGGGAGCATATATTTGCATACGAGAGAGTTGGGAAATGCATCCTGTATGTGTTGTAAAAGAATTAACAAGTTTTATGCTGAAGTATTACACAGTCTTGTTTAACCGTGGCATGCTGCGCCTACTCCTTCGTTTAAAAGCGGACGATGTTGATTGGCAGAGAGCCAGGCGCAAAACAAAAACTGCTTGCCGCGATTCACCCCAGTGCAATCAGAGGCTATATCTGGCACGATTCGAGTAATAACTGTACTGCAGCCTGGATCTGTCTGCGGCACGGGAGCTTGAAATAAAAGAATTAACTAGGTATGGGTATTATAATACATTAACGTATTATAATATCCATACCTAGTTAATTCTTTAATTTCAAGCTCCCATGGTCTGCGGGGCTGGTACAGAGTAAACAGATCTGCAATGTGATGCCATGATAATGATTATTAACAGATAGCCCAGAAATTTCACAACCAACATCAGCTGCACTCCCACTTATCGCCAGACCAGCGGTACACACATTAATAGCAGAGAAGGGGATATAATCCCAATCTGTTTGGCACTTGAGAATTATTTCCGCATTGGACCATAATCTGTGTCCTCAACCAGATTTGCACAGCGAAAATTATAGCTAAACACTCCACGATTTAACAGCATTTTTCCTACGAAGTAGGCTACAGATCGCAAATTGTCCGGTAATGAGTGAGTCAGTCAGTCAGTCAGTCCATCCGAATCCTTTCGTCGGCAAAATAAGGAGAACCATTGACATTAGAACCTTGATTTTTGGCATGAACGTGCATTAGGGCATTGTTACCAGCAAGTTCTGAACTGAAATAATTCTGATTAAAATTAGATTGATAATTAACACTTCAGTATATTGTTATAGATATACATTGTGTATGTAAACTGTAGCCTTTAACATGTATCCTATTTCACATGGGCCACACCAGGCTTGGGCCTTCAAATTCAGGTCAAATTACCCACAGCTAAAAATAACCTGTCCCACTGTATGGCACATGGCCCTGAGGTTAATCTTAAGTACTGCATATACCCTCAAACAATCAGCGCTGTTTCCATAACGAAGCTGAGGTGGTTTAACGTTTATCAGTGAAGAAAATCACCGATCAACCGCCATAGAATATAATGTGAACAAGAAAACCGGAATAGTACATTCATCAGATTGCCGATGCCCAAAATGTGTTGTCTCATATATTTAGATAACAACGTGATGTAGAGACGCTATTTATTCGTCTTTGTACCGGTTATGCTCAGGAGAATCACATAGAATCTTGTGCATAGAAGGTGTTGGTCTTGGGTTGAATTACCGTAAACTACATAAATGCTACCTTTCTACTATAGTACTATATATAAAAATTTATATTGTTGGGAAAATAATGTGATTCAAAAAGTTGTTTTGATCCTGTACAATGGCACTGAAAACCATTAAAGAGATGTAAATGCATTTTCACACGTAAAGATTGAAATCTACTGAACCTATATTATTCAATCTGTTTCCTTTAATTAAAAAATTGTAAAATTAAATCGGCGATCGTTATTTATTTTGGAATGAAGGCGCATTAGGAGACTGTTATCAACAAGTTCTGAGCTGACCTACTCTTGATGAAAATTTCTGGTGATTTTTGATGAAAATCACTGGCGATTCTGACTTGGGCGGTGCCCATCTTAATATAGGCAGGATTTCAACTGGGGGTGGGGATTTTCAAGAGTTCAGTTCGCGTTCGAGTCCTAATGCCTACTGTACTTCGTAGGTCCTGTGACGTTAGTCACACTGCCATGTGAACATAGTCCGTTCATTAACTCTGTCGAAAACCTTCTTTGTTGAGAAAGACGGAGCTTTCTTTGATGTACAAAAATCAATAACTTGCTTAAAAAAAATTACAAGGCCACATCAATGGAGTGATGTTTCCAAAAACCGGTTGTCACAGATATTTCCCCTGTCACATCTGACTATATACACATTCTCTACCCTCGATATTCCTACGAAGTAGGCTACAGATTGCAAATTGTCCAGTAATCAGTGAGTCAGTGAGTCAGTGAGTCAGTCCATCCGAATCCTTTCGTTGGCAAAATAAGGAGAACCGTTGACATTAGAACCTTGATTTTTGGCATGAAGGTGCATTAGGGGACTGTTACCAACAAGTTCTGAGCTGACCTACTTTTGATGAAAATTTCTGGTGATTTTTGATGAAAATCATTGGTGATTCTGAATTGGGCAGTGCCCATCTTAATATAGGCAGGATTTCAACTGGGGGTGGGGATTTCCAAGAGTTCAGTTCGCGTCGAAGTCCTAATGCCTACCCTACGCCGTAGGTCCTGTGACGCTGCTCATGTCATAGGCTATTGAACGATAATTGTCCATGCTTTAGACATCAGCCTTGCTTCCTACACATGTATATTAAGTAAGGGTGGTAGTGCTACCATGGCACCTGCAAGCTGGAGCAATCCCGGGATCATAACTTCTATTGTAGATGTGGTGATCTGAGATTCAGTAAAATCTCAACCCCCATTGGTTGATAGCCGTATCAATGGTTATTATTTGTAATATTTTAAACAGAACCACGACGGCCAAAGAACTTTGTAGTAGAGGCCAATAAGACGAACTGGGTGAAACTAAGCTGGAATCCTCCTGTGAGTGGCATTGATGGTCCACACCAGTATGCAGTGTATTACTGTCAAGGCTCCCAACTAAGCAAAACTTGCAAGGTGAGAAAACCATTAACTCTCAAGTAGGCAACTTAAACAAAATCATGACATACCGACCGACTACTGAATTTGATGATCTCAGGCTTATATTAACAGTAGGCCTACTCAAAGTCCGTGAGAAATGTCGTACATTGAAGACAATATACGGCTGTGGCGTGCAAGATCTTTGGCGCTAACTTTCGTAACATGTTGTGAAATTTGCGGTCTTTAAAGACGACAGGGCTTGTGCGCGTGATCTTTAAGATGTTGTAACGCATTAGTCGTCTCAAGACACAGGGATCGTCTTCACAAAACCTAAACAACAATAGATTCCAAAGTCTTGACAACGTCTTTAAATGAGACAGGATACAACGAAAACGTCTGTTGAATATTAAGCCGATTTATTGTAAACTCATTCCACGCCATTATGAAAGCTACAGTCTTGTTCCTGGTAACAAAATCATTACGAAATTTGATTTTCATCTATCTCAGGAATGAGCGGCATCATTTGGTAGGCAAACTAGGGTAACCTCATCAACATCAGACTGTTCTGTAGTCAGTCATTTTTCGGAACTGGAGTTAGCAAATACTATTATCGGAAGCATGAGCCTCTGTGATACCTGACGGTACTGCCATCGGGGAGACCTGGTGTTAAAAGTCTGACTATAATATGCCGCTCACTCCCTTATATACAATACTAGACATTTACAATGTCAACTTAACCCGACATAGATGTACTCGCAGCTTTAGTACAATTATGACAGTCATATCACAGAACTGTCGCATTGTATATCCCATTCGTCAAAACCAAGGTTAAATCATTGTACTTACATAAACAGTTTACACGTTATCTGTATAAATCTGAACTTACATAACTAATTCTCACAAATAATTGTGTTTACAATAATCGACCTGAAGGGTCATACACATCATAATACCAAGGTTTGCATGCACCCAAGATTCACATACAATTGGTAACTGGAAAATCAGAATTGATACATTTTATATGGTGGTCCAGAATCGACATTTCACAATGTGTCTAATTCCGCTTACCCCGGGGTTACGGTCCGTTTAACTGTCATTTGATTCACATCCCCATGACGTTAAAATGAGCAATCACAACGAACAAACACATACTGCTCATAGGGGCTTCAGATCACTTTCATTTCACATGAACATTTTGTTTGATGGGCTGTTTCGCCAGAAAATTACTTCAATTCAATAAATAGTATATGAAAACAAACTCTGCGTGTCACTTACTATCTAACTGGCGTTAGTGTATAATATCGGATTTATGAGCTGTGCCATTATTCATTCTATCATAGGAGTAGTAAATGTACGCAATCGAGCAGCTGTTGCGCTTGTGATGTTGGCAATCTAGACTCCGATCACCGAACTTCCTCTTTTGTGGAAGCTGAGGTTGCCGAGTGATTAAGATCAGCTGCATTTACTGCTGGTGATTAAGTGCAAAACTCTGAGAGTGCGTAGTTGAGTCCCGCACGCGATTGGTCCGTCCAGCACTCCTATTTTTGCTTTACCAAGAAAGTGTCACCCTAAAAATAATTGAATATATACTACCCAGTTTGTAAATGACATTAGTATATAAATTTGAGGAAAAGATAATTGGGTGACTGTTTCCTCTTATGACAGTGGTCTATAAGGGTGATGTACAAACTGTTTCCTCTTATGGCAGTGATCTATAAGGATGATGTAAAAACTGTTTCCTCTTATGCCAGTGGTCTGTAGAGGGTGATGTAAAAACTATTTTCTCTTAGGACAGTGGTCTATAGGGGTCATGTACAAACGGTTTCCTCTTATGGCAGTGGTATATAAGGGTGATGTACAGACTGTCTCCTCATGGCAGTGGGCTATAAGGGTGATGTACAAACTCTTTCCTCTTATGGCAGTGGTCTATAAGGGTGATGTACAAACTGTGTCCTCTTATGGAAGTGGCCTATAAGGGTGCTGTACAAACTGTTTCCTCTTATGGCAGGGGTCTATAAGGGTGATGTACAGACCGTTTCCTCTTATGGCAGTGGGCTATAAGGGTGATGTACAGACTGTTTCCTCTTATGGCAGTGGTATATAAGGGTGATGTACAGACTGTCTCCTCTTATGGCAGTGGCCTATAAGGGTGATGTACAAACTGCTTCCTCTTATGGCAGTGGTCTATAAGGGTGATGTACAGACTGTTTCCTCTTATGGCAGTGGTCTATAAGGGTGATGTACAAACTGTGTCCTCTTATGGCAGTGGTATATAAGGGTGATGTACAGACTGTCTCCTCTTATGGCAGTGGTCTATAAGGGTGATGTACAGACTGTTTCCTCTTATGGCAGTGGTCTATAAGGGTGATGTACAAACTGTTTCCTCTTATGGCAGTGGTCTATAAGGGTGATGTACAGACTGTTTCCTCTTATGGCAGTGGTCTATAAGGGTGATGTACAGACTGTTTCCTCTTATGGCAGTGGTCTATAAGGGTGATGTACAGACTGTTTCCTCTCATGGATGTGGTCTATAAGGGTGATGCACACACTGTTTCCTCTTATGGCAGTGGTCTATAAGGGTGATGTACAGACTGTTTCCTCTCATGGATGTGGTCTATAAGGGTGATGTACAGACTGTTTCTTCTTAAGTCAATGGTCTATAAGGGTGATGTACAGACTGTTTCCTCTTATGGCAGTGGTCTATAAGTGTGGTGTACAAACTGTTTCCTCTTATGGCAGTGGTCTATAAGGGTGATGTACAGACTGTTTCCTCTTATGGCAGTGGTCTATAAGGGTGATGTACAGACTGTTTTCTCTTATGGCAGTGGTCTATAAGGGTGATGTACAGGTTTTTTACCCCTCGGCCAATTTTGGCCATGGGGTATTGTCGTCGTCTTGTACGTCCGTCTGTCCGTACGTCCGTACGTCCGTACGTCTGTACGTGAGCGAGATAGCCGGAGAACGGTTACACTGAAGAATTCCAAATTTGGTAAGCTTATTTACCTAGTCAAGGACCAGAAGCCTATTTAATTGGGACCTGATTGGGTGAAAACTTTGGCGGCCATCTTTAATTTTATGCGAAATGGATAATGATCCATATCTCGGAAACCATTCAACTGTTCAATACGAAAGTTGGTATACATCATCGATACATCAAGCAACTTTCAATAAATTACCAAACCGGCTTTTCTGATTAGCTGGAAATCCTGGAGGCCATCTTTAATTTATGCAAAATCGATAATGATACGTATCTCTGTTATCATTCAGTTATTTTATATGAAAGTTGGTATACATCATCGATACATCCAGATACTTTGAATCGGGACCTGATTGACCGAAAACTTTGGCGGCCATCTTTAATTTATGCAAAAACTTTAATGATATATATCTCTGATCCAATTTAAGTGTTCTATACCAAACTTGGTATACAGCATCGATGTACATGTATCAACTGACTTGCAATGAATAATCACATCAGTTCCTCTGAGTCCCCACTCAGAGGAACTGATGGATGGTCGGCCATCTTTAATTTATGCAAAATCATTAATGATCTCGTTCTCTGATACCGTTTAAGTGCACGATGTAAAATTTGGTATACATCATCGATGCATCAAGAGACTTACGACAAATGACAGTTCTGGTTTCTCTGATTGGGCGGAAACCTTGGTGGCCATCTTTAATTTATGCAAAATCTTTAATGATGTATATCTCGGATACCATTTCAGTGTTCTATACGAAATTTGGTATACAGCATCAATGTATCAAGAGAAATTTCAACGAATAACCACATCAGTTCCTCTGAGTGGCGGGAAGGAAGGGTGGCCATCTTTAATTTATGCAAAATCATTAATGATCTCTATCTCTGATACCGTTCAAATGCTCGATGTAAAATTTGGTATACGTCATTGATGCATCAAGAAATTTATGTAATGAATACCGGTTTCTCTGATTGGACGGAAATCTTAGGGGTCATTTCTAATTGCAAAATTTTTGATAATCTGCATATTTGTGACTTGACTGCTTGGTGTTCCTGACATCTTGGTTCAAATTGAATACATTATGAATGTACCCAGAGCCGAGGGGTTTTTTGATGCGCAGCTTCGTATTCCTCTTGTGGCAGTGATCTATAAGGGTGATGTACAGACAGTTTCCTCTTGTGGCAGTGGTCTATAAGGGTGATGTACAGACTGTTTCCTGTTATGGCAGTGGTCTATAAGGGTGATGTACAGACTGTTTCTGTTATGGCAGTGGTGAGTAAGGGTAATGTACAGACTGTTTCCTCTTAAGGCAGTGGTCAATAAGGGTGATGTACAGGTCGTTTCCTCTTGTGGCAGTGGTCTATAAGGGTGATGTACAGACTGTTTCCTGTTATGGCAGTGGTCTATAAGGGCGATGTACAGACTGTTTTCTCTTATGGCAGTTGTCTATAAGGGTGATGTACAGACTGGTTCTTCTTATGGCAGTGGTCTATAAGGGTGATGTACAGACTGTTTTCTCTTATGGCAGTTGTCAAGGGTGATGTACAGACTGTTTTTTCTTAAGTCAATGGTCTATAAGGGTGATGTACAGACTGTTTTCTCTTATGGCAGTGGTCTATAAGGGTGATGTACAGACTGTTTTCTCTTATGGCAGTGGTCTATAAGGGTGATGTACAGGTTGTTTCCCCTTGTGGCAGTGGTCTATAAGGGTGATGTACAGACTGTTTCCTGTTATGGCAGTGGTCTATAAGGGCGATGTACAGACTGTTTTCTCTTATGGCAGTTGTCTATAAGGGTGAATGTACAGGTTGTTTCCTCTTGTGGCAGTGGTCTATAAGGGTGATGTACAGACTGTTTTCTCTTATGGCAGTGGTCTATAAGGGTGATGTACAGACTGTTACTTCTTAAGTCAATGGTCTATAAGGGTGATGTACAGACTGTTTCTTCTTAAGTCAATGGTCTATGAGGGTGATGTACA
>JAVTVY010041882.1:0-18557 GCA_036873755.1 Hanleya hanleyi | reverse complement strand
GCATGTTTTTCTAGTTCAACCTGTTTTCTTTCTACACTCACTATCCTCTCTAGGAAATTCTGCTGTTGTTTTTCAACTCGGTTAAGGGAGAATTGTATATCACTCACCGACTGTTTCATCAATGTCATGAAAGTTTCCATTTCGTCCTCTGTTGTCTGCAGCTCGGTGGTATGCTCAGTGGTCAGAGATTCGTCAGCCTGGTCAGATTTTGAGTTCGCCTTTTTCGTTTTCTTGCCAGAATTATCCTTCGGCATATTCGGTAGATCGACGTATCTGGCAGTCCGGGCGTAAAGGGGCAGCGTTTAGGCAGATAAAGCAGATAAAGTTTGGCTTTATCATTATCGAATTAGGTTGGTGTAATCCACACAATAAGCTATGAAGTGAGAAAATATCAGCTCCAATATGTTGTCCGATCTGATGGTGTTAAAAAGATCGATAGGAAGGCGCTAATGACAACAGCCTCGGTATTTAGTGGTTAATAGCTCCTGTTATTTTATCGAGGTTTAATAGTTCTGTTTCAAAGGTTTGTCTGATTAAAATGGGTACGAGTGTATACCGCCTGTAAATCACTCACCGTGTGGTTGAATGGTCAGGTGTCAGGATAATGAGAGTTGAGTGAAGTGCCATGTCAAGACATAATGTCTCAGTGAGACATTATTATACAATGGCGGGATTAATACTGCTCGGTTACAAGTCGACACCGACGTGATATGACTAACCAACTGTTGAAAGCGACGTTAAATCCTATTCACACTCCCGTGCGCTAGCGTATGGTCTAGCGTATCTAATTCAACTTAAGCCGGTGCTAGGGGGCGTGTGGATACTTCATTGTCTCCACATCCACATCAACATCTACAATAAAAGCGCGGCTGAGATACTAAGGCTACATCCGAGAATCCACCGAATTCTTGAGTCTGAATGTTAGGTGTCGACGAATGCTTTCTTGTAGAGTCATATGGTTGCTTTTTAGCCGCCAGACGTCGTCAATTTTTCCCACCTCTTGCATATCGCTCCACCGGTATCTGCAATGAGGTGTTGCGAATGAAACTGCCATAGTTCCATTGGTCAAAGCAGTATTTTATTGCTGATCGACGTTCGTGTCGTTTTGCAACGTCCACATACAAGTCTCGTCGACTAAAGTTATCTACCTTCATTGGACAGTGAGTTACCTCCCTTGATTTGATATGTAATGCGGCTTCAACTCAGCCATCTGTTAAATAGTTTGAGAGAGTTGTTGGACTAAATTTCATGCCTGAATATCACTGTCACACTCTTCATATTCCTTTTGTTTTTTAACTGGGGATCTCCTAAGAATAAATTAATAGATAAGACAAATCCACTTCAAGGCATTGGTTTTCGCTGAAGGTCTCCAACCAACGCCAAAAGAATGTACAAAGGATCGAATCATGCTGCAAGGTCACGAGACCATGTGTGCAATATCCATGTACGGTGACAACAATTTGTCTAGAATCGGGGCATTTGAGCTGCACAATGGCCTAGGCAATACGAAGTATCTACTTTTCATTCTCTACTTTAACGCCCATTCCCTCTCATAGCGTTTATAATCTATTTATTCCGCATATATGTACATGTATTATACCACCGTTTATAATCTATTCCATCCGCGTATATGTACATTTATTATACTACCGTAATTTTCTGCTGTGAGGTTCCCATATGCTAGCAACACATCCCGTCGAGGGTTAAAATCTTTCAGATTGGCATCAATTAGAAAATAAATTGGCTCAATCCAATAAAGCTTTCACTTCACTTCGTGCGTTGAAAGTTTAATGTTTCTGATTATTCAATTAGGCCCACGTTCCCGACGAACGATCCTCCTAGCTCATCCTTGCTGCCCATTCATCTGGCAAGTGACAAAAGAAGCACCTCGGCCAACTGTCCCAACATGACGGGTGCATATGTCTATTGCAATAAATTCGATTACGTCTCCGAATTTAATTTCAAACAAGGTAACTAAAGTTACAAAAACATAAAATGATACATGTATAGTTACTACCACCCTATTTGGCGAGGGTAATTCCGTTGGCATCATTTATTACAAGATTAAAACAATTTCAGTTTTATATGCTAAGCTGTATTGATATTGTAAACGCATAACTGTTTATGAACAACCTATTGTTATATTACAATTCTTCAATTAGAGCAAAGATATTTGTGTGTCAGGTTCCAGACAAACAATCGTCCTATCTCATCAAAACGGCCCATTCCTTTGACAAGCGATGCCAACTGTCCGAAATAGCAGAAGTGCATTCCTATAAACTTTATTTCGACGTGACAATTCCAATAATTTATCAGCAAACCTCAGCTTTAAAAATCCACAAATGTATGGCGGTCCACATTAACCCAATGCCTCAGTTTGTATGTATAGCCATACGAGTACCGTTGGAAGCAAATAGTTGTTCGATATGAAGCAAACTTTCTCAACCTTCATGTGATAGATCGTTCAGCCTTGTATGTGTAGAAATAAAACAGCGCATTCAATCATTACAACATATATAAGGGAAGTGGGAAGAGGTGCCGACATACTGACTGCGTCATATGACTTCACAGAATAGTCTTCTGGTAAACCTATTCTAAAGCACATACCAAGAATTTAACGATTCGTGATATGTGTTGTATCTCAGGTACGCTTTTATTGTACCTGTTCATGTGACAACATGGATGATATGACCACACGGCCCCTAGCACCGGCATAAGCGGTATTAGATACAAATCTAGAGAGCTATGATGGAAATGCTCTGACAACTCGTATACTGGTAATTGGTGAGCTGTTTCTCTGTGACAACTCGTACATTGGAGATTGGTGAGCTGTATCGTCGTCAGATGTAAATGACGGCATATAACACAAAAGACTAGTCTGTAAGGCCCGATGTCGACCCAGCATCAACTTCCCACAAATCCCAACATATATCAAAGACCAAAAGGTCTGTACAGGGGGCGGGCCTCGGGGACGAAACGTCCACCAGCAGAATCTCGCCATATACAGGTAAAAAATACAACCAATTTCAGACCTTGCAAAAATATAGAAAAGAACAAATTCTGATTTCATTCCGAGCTTTTCAGTTTCGTCGTGTGTGATAGTGAAAGGTACTCAAGATTAAAATTTCGAAGATTTTAGAAGAAAAATAGATGAACGTTTTTGTTCTCGCTTCATTAGCTATTATTTGTATCGTGTGCAATTGCAGGATTGGAAGGTTTAAAGCGTCGTTTTTCAGAATTAGACGATTTGCATCAATTCTCATACAATTAGAAGATAACATACCATGGTTATTGAAAAGGAAATCAAATGATTCCACAGGCCGATACGCCGACTGTTTACTTCCCAAGGATCTCTCAATGATCAGAAGATAACATGGCCTCTGTATTGGCTATGCCAAGTACGCAGTAATGCGCTCTACCTGTTCATGTGTCTATATGTATATACGGCGTGGCGCCTATATCGTGTTGGGTTTTCTTTGCCCTGCAAACCGTACATATCTCTGTACTATTGAAACTGCCAAACGCCATGTCCTTCCTTGCCGTGTCATAACCAGGGAACCGTTTGAGTGAGAAATACAATTGATACGTCGTTGCGAATATCTTGCGCAGGAGAATAGCATTGCTTTATAGACACGTGGAGATTTGCGAAATTCTAACAAGAATAGTATTGCTTTATAGACACGTGGAGATTTGCGAAATTCTAACACCCCGGGACATTTTCTTTTGCACGAGTAGAGAATATTCTTTTCGGAGAATCTGATAACGAAAATTGCTGTTATGAAGATATCTTTTCAGCCTGAAGTTCCCAAAATGGCTATCAAAAATGGCCGCCATACGATTGCTGAAACATTCCTACCGTATAGTCTACCATTGGTCATATATTTGCATATTTCCTTGAGTACAGCCTCATGAGTATATTCAAAATGGCGGTCTTGCATTTGGTATATTTCGATTTTTGTCATTTGTTTATTATATTGAGCATTTTCTGCCCTCAAAGCGCAAGGACATTAAGTAATATAACCAGAGTGGTATACAGCAACATTCACTAACATATTCACATATTGAGTGCATTAAATAGTCTTAAAGTGAAAAAAAAAATATCGAGAATTTGTCCAAAAACCGTCGTATGTATGACGTTACTTTGATGGGTAGCAATGATTGAATGTTTGTTTACCATAAAGAGTTCGAATCATGCCCAGCGTGGAGAAAATACGACAACCTCTGACTCAGGGAGCCATGACTTCAATTCAGAAAGTATTGATTCAAATCTGCAATAATATATTTTCTCAAATCTCTCTGTTTAAATTTGTTGCCGACTATTGTGCATCTACAAATCAATGGCTGGCTCAACATAAATTCCTTTTTTTGCATTTTCTATGACAAGCTGATATCTACAGAATGACTACCATTAATCCATGACATTCAGAATAAAACACGTTATGACGTTATAACGCTGTTTTTGTTTATCTGTGTTAACAGTCATCGGTCTTACGTCTGCTTACTCCCAGACTGCATTTGCTCTGGAAGATCTATTTAACAATCACAAAACGTTTCTCGGAGAAAGAGGTACTTGTCTTCCAACCAATCATAACGACATACCAAAAGTATACTGGACTCCCAAAATGCATAAATCACCATACAAGGCTGGATTCATGGCTGGTTGGCTGAACCACCGGGCTTCTTTCGGCCCTGTTAGCGAGGGCCCTTCAGGAGGTAAAAGCATTTTGGGAAAGGTATTGCGCCATTATTTCTAAAAACTCTGGCGTTGAATGTATGTGAATATTGAAAAACTAAAAATGTCTTACGGACGAACTTGATATTAAAGGTCACATACCGTACAAACATGTATCCACATGGGATTTCTCGATTCTCTATACTACAGTCCCTCATCAGGACCTTATTGACCGTCTGAGTTCATTAATAGTATCTGTGTTCAAGAAATCTGATCGTAGATATATTAATGTCAGAAGCCATATTTTCTTTAGCTCTACTACGTACAAGTGATATCATTCAGGGGGTGTTTCTATGTTTATAGAGTTGCTTGAATTTCTCATTATAAATATCTGTACGTTCATAAAGTTAGACCGCAGTTCGCAGTTCGTTATTCGCGGGGAACAGTCTTTCAGCGATTCATAGCCGCGCCCCTAGCAGCGTCCCCTGGCGTCAGATTTGGGATATGAATATGCAAAGATATAGAGTTTAAAGTACCCATAATAAAAAAATAACAGATCTCCATATCTGAAGAAATAATTGCGAACCGCGGTCTAACTTTATGAACGTAATATCTATGTGAAATTTGGCAACACAATATATCAACAGCATATAGATATTCCAATGGGTACTAATCGTGCACCCTTGTTGGCTGACCTACATCTGTCCTCTTATGAATATGACTATATGCAGGCGCTTTCAAAAACCGATCAGTTCAAAGCCCGTTCCTTCTCTGTCACCGAACGCTATACAGACGATCTTCTCCCTGTGAATTTGAAGGAAACTACAGATAGCCCTACCGGCACATCATATTTATGCCTAGGCCTAGGCCTTCTCTCTCTCGTCGACTTTATGACAACAAAAAAAGATTACAATTTCGACATCGTAAACTATCCCTTTCTGGACAATAATATTCCAGTGGAACCAGCATATGGCGTGTATATATCTCTCCCTAGTAGCACTTGCTAGATCCTGTGTTAAATGTGACGATTTTAATCAACGTCGCAAAATATTGTTGCAGAAACTTAGAAACCGTTTCCAATTATCGTTCGCGAATGAATCGTTTATTTCGTCAAATTTTCTCGAAGTCGCGATTTTCCAAGGCACGAGGGAATGTTTTTTTTCTTCAAAATAAACGATTCATTCGCGATCGCTGTTCGAATGTTTTTTTTCTTCTGTTGGCAATCGTTTTTCGATCGAGAAAATTTTCTCGAATAAAAAGCGATAAGCGATTCAATGGTTTTTTAATCGAGAAAATATAAATGATTGAGGATTATAGCCGAAAGTAGTGCGGCAAGGTTCAGCCTTGATTGACCCGCATACACGTGCGAGTTTTTGTATCATAAACAATTCAGTCAGACTATAAGTTCGATCATTTTTTCTTCTTCCTTTTCCATTCTTCTTTGCCTTGTGTAAAACTAAAGCGTGTTTCAGTTCAGTTGGCGATTATATAGATACGACGAGGATATTGAAAGAAATTGAAAGAATGGGAATAATGGTGAACGATATTCATATATACCTATAATTATAACTTCATATTTACATTTATTTTGTACGGGACACAGGCCCGGATATGGTCAGATTGAGTCATTTGCACTTGAAATTTCGTCTAGGCCTATTATTTTGAGTATTTATGTGGTTTAAAGGTGGTATTATTTAAAAGCCGCGGAACACTGCTACTACAGTCTGTCCTGAGTGGGGGCGAACACACGACCTTCGTGCCAACAGCCGAACCTCTCTAACCACGCGGCCACCGAATCACTCTACAAGATACTGTGTTTAAAATCTATTCATTCTCCGCGTATGCTTCGCACATGCGCTTGTTTTACCTAGAAGAACTATGACGTCATCTGGTTTGTGTTTGATAGTTCCTGCTCTTCTCTCCTGCATACCGCTCTTCAGTGCCAGAGGGAGAACTGGGTATGCGGTAAACCCAGGAAGCGAAATCTCCCCCGTTTTAGTACTGAATAAGTAACAGACTGTTGTATGCTTTCATACCTGGAACTCTATTGGCCATGTTAAATGCTGGACTGGTGCTATCTAAGATAGGACTTAAGGCATTGCGGTCTAAAAAAGTGGGGGGGGGGGGCGGTGTTGCCGCCCCCGGTTCCGCAACCCCTGTTATTCCAGATTTTTTGTGTAGTATTTTTCGTGAACATTTTTGGCATCTCTGCGTGCTGTGATTTTGAGTTGATTCGTCAGATTTTCGCGCGGGATATTTGTAAAAATGTTTACAACTGTCATTATTTTTTTGCTTGTTTGTTTGGTTGTGTGAATTAATCTTTTCTGGAGCTCCCTGGGTGGGAGTTTTTTTTGTGCGGCTCCCCTAAGTGGGAGTCTATAAGTGCAAAACGCCACAGTTGCCTGGCTTGTGGGATATTTGATGGCAGATGAATATGTATTTTCAACAAATAAAGAAAATTACTAAATACAAAGGGAAAATATACATATAAAAGAAATGATTCAAAAAAATAATGATGTTGATTATTTTCACAATTTGATGAAAATACACGTATTCAGTCACCATCAAATATCCCAGAAGCCTGGTAATTGCAGTATGGAAAACACTGAAAGTGGGCTGAACGCGGTTTGCTTGGCAATATGATCACGGTCTCGCCTTTGGCTAGTAATATAGTTTTTCCATCGACAAATCCGCAACCAACATCAAATGTAGTTCCCAGTTCGCGGATAGAGCGGCGTACGACGGCAACACGGCCTATGTGTCAGATATCACTCCGCCTCACGATTCTCTCGCACCTTGAAAAAAAACACCCAATTCCCTCGCGATTGAAGATTCGCGATCAAGAACGGATCGCGTATGGATAAACCATTCAAAACGATATCGCGAGAGAATGGGGGTTTTTTTTCAGAAAAGGCTCAATCGTTTTTTTCTCATTTTTGTTCTCGATATCCTCGCGACTGATTCACGAATGATCGTTTTTCAATCGAGAAAGTTGAAGAAAAATCGCGACTGAAGAAAACACGATTATGGAAACGATCCAGTATAACACGGCTATACCACCATGCGCCTCCATTCAAAATTTCTCAAATTCGGCGATACATATCGCATGCTGATAGCAAAATACCAACGTAGCGTGCAAGATCTATGGCGTTACGTTTCGCAACTTGTGTCTAATTCCTCTTAACCCGGGGCTAGGGGCCATATGAACCCATGTACTTCATGGTGCTCATATGAACAGACACAATCAAAGCGTGACTGAGATACATCATTCTCTACGACGAGATCTCTACAACGAATATCATATTGATTAAGAATACTGATCAACGATACGGATTTGATATTTTTGGAACATCATGATGTCTTGCCGGCATCATTGAAAACTGTTGACCGCTTCTCTCTTGCAGGAAACCAGCCTATGTTTATGTATACCATGATTGTCTTTTCGAATTTGGTGCTAATGCTGTTATATGGAATATGGTCTTTGGATGCAGGACGCGGATATTCTTTAATGGACGACGCCTGAATTATGAATGACGGACCAGACGCTTGTAATTGTTTGGGAAACCTGTACACAATTTCATAGGTGACGTGATAATTAACTAATTTTCGCTTTCAGTGGCTCAGTCATTCTCTTGTCATGAGATTTCAACCTCCCACTATCAGATACACTTTCTAATCGAAGATGCAAAAAGTGGCGCGCAGCTTATGCGCGCATTGCTCTTCGCGAATCAACATCGTTCATTATCAAACATCCAAAAAGGAGTTGAGCACAATATCAAAGCTAAGCTGGATGTTTTAACGCGCGTTCAAATATATATACTTGAGCGTCTACTTCTATAAGATATACCGGATGCATTTTTCATCAGAGTCATATACAGGTAGATGCTTTCCGTTTCAATCATAATCGATAAATACAGGATGCGCCTAGGTACCAGGTACTAGGTTCCATCGATGTATATGGGAGAACGCGAGTCAATGAGCTTGACTTTCCGATTTCCAACAACACAAGGTACGCGTATTATGAAATAAAATCAATGATAAATGGTAATTGTTATGTAGATCTAAAGGTGACCAGTCACATTAAACAAATGCTTTCGAAATAGGTTAACCGGAAGACTATTCTGTGAAGTCATGTCGCTCTGTCAGTGTGTCGGCACCGCTTCCCACTTCCCTTATATGTGTTGTAATTTTTACCTGTATATGGCGAGATTCTGCTGGAGGACGTTTCGTCCCCGAGGCCCTCTCCCTGTACAGACCTTTTGGTCTTTGATATACGTTGGCATTCGTGGAAAGTTGATGCTGGGTCGACATCGGGCCTTACAGACAAGTCTTTTGTGTTAAATGCCGTCATTTACATCTGACGACGATACAGCTCATCAATCTCCAATGCACGAGTTGTCCCAGAGAAACAGCTCAGCAATTACCAGTATGCGAGTTGTCAGAGCATTTCCATCATAGCTCTCTAGATTTGTATCTAATACCGCTTATGCCGGTGCTAGGAGCCGTGTGGTCATGTCATTCAAGTTGCCGCATGAACAGATACAATAAAAGCGTACCTGAGATACAACACATTTCACGAATCGTTAGATTCTTGATATGTGCTTTAGAATAGGTTAACCGGAAGATTATACTGTGATATCATGTGGCTCTGTCAGTATGTCGGCACCTCTTCCCACTTCCCTTATATGTGTTGTAATTCGAAATAGCTAATGAGAATACAGTAAACGGGCATGATGTATTTAATTTGATCTTTTTGATTATGTTGCCGGAAGATTGCATATACAGGTTGGCGCAGAATCATCGAGGTTTGAAAGTATTAACAGGGGGCTTCTAACCAACATGTTTCTTGCTATTTTGTCGTTACATGCAATGAGCGAAGTAAGGGGTTGTAAGAGGAAACAATTTTGTGAAGAAACTGAGTCAAATACGGAGAAAAAACGGCGTAACCAGATGGATAAAATATCTGCCATGGATTTCGTGCAGGAGGTTATGGTCGGGCCACGTGTCATGAACGTTATAGATCCATCTGATGTACAAACTGGGACATATTTACCGAACACCTTTGTCGATAATGAAGTGATTACCACAGCTGAGATTCATGCCAGCGGAGAGTCGTTTATTGACACGAATGGTGAGCAAAATTCTTTCTCTTTGTCTGACAAGAGCCATGACAATAATACGAGTAACATTACTGACTTGAACTCCTTGTATTCTGGATTATCGGCTGAGATAAAGAAAATGCTGAACTTTTTTGAAAAACGAATGGATGCATTGGAAGATACCATTGAATAAAAACTCTCAAACCAATTTAGCGCCGCACTCCGAGAAGAGACAACTAAAATTCGGAAAGAAGTTGATATTTCAATAGGTAGTATTCGTGAAAATGTGAGTAAAGTAAGCCAAGGCCTACGTAAAGAAATAGACGAAATAAAGACCAAAGTGAACAAAACTAGTCATGTGAACGAGGCAAGTGAACACCTGCTGAGCTTAGGTTTTAGAGGTGTACAGGAAAGTAACCACGAAAATGTGATGTCCAAAATCAACGGCGTTATAAAGGACGGAATGAAATTAAAAAATGTGACGGTGGAAAAGGCCGAAAGGAAAGTTAGCAGAAGGCCGCGAATCCCAGGAATTATTATGGTAACTTGTAGATCAGTAGAGAATGTAAAAGAAATCCTGGACAATAAGACCAAACTCAAAGAAAGCAGAAATTTTAAAAATATTTTTATTAACCCAGCACAATCTAGAGAACAGAGGTTTAAGAATAGGCAGAACCATTAGTTAGCATGCGGCTTTTGGAATGTACAAAGTTGGAGTGTGAATAAATCAACTGAAAACTTAGTTTGCGGGAACAGTGTGTCAATTACAAAGATCTTGATATAATAGGACTTGCGGAAACCCATCTAATTCATAGTCAAGGACTTGATGTAACTGGCTACACTTGGGTGGGCCATAATCGCACTAACTTGCATACGAAGGCAAAAACTGGCTCTGGCGGAGTTGGTGTACTTCTCAAGGATACTTTGCTTGAATCTTTTGACATTGACGTGATTGATAAGGATCATGAGGGTATTTTGTGGATCAGTTTAAAGGATAAAATTATGTCAAATAACATTGTTATATGTGTGTGCTATTTACCACCTGAAAATTCGACTCGTGCAGTTAGTGTGCATGACTTTTTTGATACTTTGTTATTTCAAGTGTACGAATACCAGTCACGTGGCCAACTTTTTATTTGTGGCGACTTTAACAGCCGGTGTGCAGACAATCATGATTATATACCCGGCATCGATCAATTAACGCTCAGAGATGTCGTGGACTGGCAAACTAATAACTATGGTCCAATCTTTTGTGAATTCTTAAGAAATGCTAATTTATGCATATTAAATGGCAGGAACAGTTCGACCAATGACTTTACTTCAATCTCCAGTAAAGGCAGATCTGTTGTTGACTATTGTTTAGTTCCATACGAGGATTTGCATATGTATACAGAGTTTACTGTACACAGAGCACTCCAGTTAAGAAACTGGCTTGTATAATGGATTAAGTTCAACAACTGTGATTCCTGACCACTCTCTACTATGTTGGAATGTTTTAACTCTGTCTTATGTACCTGTGGAAAATGAAATCCAAAATGACGTAGACTTAGCATATGACATGTTCACTGAAATTGTTCAAACTGAAATGAAATCTAAAATTTCCCACAAGACCGTGAAAATAATGTCCGCAAAGAATAATAAAAAACGGCGAATTGGTAAAGTTTGGTGGAATGATGAACTCTCATTGTTGTGGAATGATATGTGCACTGCTGAAAATGAATGGCTAAAGGCTAAGGGTAATATGAAAAAGTGTAAAAAAAGAGTATATTGTGAAAAAAGAAAATCATTTGATAGAAGTGTCCAAATATATAAGCGGTGTTATATACAAACCTGTCATCGAAATCTTGACAACTGCTCAATGTATGATCAACAACATTTTTGGAAGGAGATAGGGAAGATGGGTGTCGGCAATGAAAGAAGCAAGAACATTCCAATGGAAGTTAATGTGGAAGGAACAATTTATAGAGATAAAGTAAATGTATTGAGAAAATGGGAAGATGATTTTAGTAAATTGTTTGTACAAAAAGAGGCTAACTATATGCCATGTGATTCTAATTACACTGATGAATATAATCCTGGATTTGATCGCTGTAATATAGATATTAGTATGGATGAAATATGGGAAGTCATTATTCGATCCAAGAAAGGTAAATCTCCAGGTATTGATCAGATTCCGGTAGAGGTACTCAATAATGATACGGTCATGTCTTACTTGCATAAGCTTTTTAATGTTTGTTTTAGGAAGGGCCTCATTCCAACTTCCTGGTCTAGAGGGGTTATATACCCAATTCCAAAACAATCGACGATGGATCCTAGAGATCCTACGAGTTATAGAGGTATAACCCTGTCGCATGCCACTTATAAATTGTTTTGTAGTATAATAAATGATAGATTGTCCACATGGGTAGAACAAGAAGGCCTGTTGGTAGATGAGCAGAATGGTTTTCGGAAAAGTCGAGTGAGTGAGTGAGTGAATAGGGTTTAACGTCGCTTTCAACATTTTTTCAGCTATATCACGACGGGGAAGGGAAGGGAGGGGAAGGGCAGGGGTACCTACTTGTAACAGAGCAGATCTAATGCTGCCATTTGATAGTGCTGTCCCACTGAAATGTCATGCCGTAGGCAGACATGACACCCCACTCAGTCACACTATACTGACACCGAGCGAACCAGTCCTTGTTCTATCCTCTTAATGCTGAGCGTAAGCGAGGGAGCAACAAGTTCCATTTTTCAAGTCTTAGGTATGACCCGGCCTGGGATCGAACCCAGTGTAACCGTTACTAACGCTTACGGTTAAGGGTCGTAAAACGCAGGGAAACGTTGCGTAAATAAATGAGATAATAGGAAACCGAAGGTCTCGTACAGAAGCTCTTTCGCATTTATTGGCTCCGTGAAACTGCAACATAAGAAATAAACCAGAATTACTGACAAGTTTCAGCGCTAACAAACAGTAATTGACATGCAGTTCGCATATAAAGCTTCGTTACAAACATTCAGACAGTAGTTTGTCGTTCTGAACGAGAAAATTATAACATTGAAAACTGGACCCTTCATGACACTTTTTTCGGACAAGAATAAACATGTTTACTCAACCATTTCTGACAACTAAACGTAAGACTCTCATAATAAACTCAGCGACAATTGTCTTAACTGTTAAATAACCAAAAGAAGGACACAACTAACCAACTTTGGATCCTCTACTCTCATTCGCAATGGTCAACGTCTCAATTCGCAAACCTCGTGTCAGAGCGCGCCACTAACACTACATTCCTATACAAATTGTGGAATCGTAGCGGGTCCGCTCTAAGCGGCAAGTCCATAGTCCGCAGAACAATACATTAATGAACTTAGACATTACATACCTCCCCGAAAATAGGTTCTATTTTCCAACCCAATCGTATCACTTAAGAATTTTCTAGCAATAGAACTAGCTTCTGAACTGGCCTATCCAAGAAAGCTGTCGAGGTAGTACGTTTACCTTTAGCGTCTAAGCTAGAAGTGCCTATCGCAAGCCTGACTTTACGGACATGGCCGTCTTCATCTTGGGATGTCTCATGCACACGACCGAGCAACCAGCGATTACGCGGAACGTCATCGTCCTTGATGAGAACCAGATCGCCGACTTCAATATTTCTGTGAGGGCGATTCCACTTCTGCCTTGGCTGCAGGGACTGCAGATATTCTCTGCGCCACCGGTACCAGAAGTCGTTCGCTAGCTGTTGTACTCGGCGCCACCTTTTCCTCGAATACACATCCGCCTGCTGGAACTGCCCAGGCGGAGGAAGAATGATGTTCGATTTCACGGTCAGCAGGTGGTTGGGCGTGAGTGGTTCCAGCGACGTGGGGTCATTTAGGTTATCCGTTGTTAGGGGGCGGCTATTGACTGTGGCAGCCGCTTCAGTCATTAAGGTGCGCAAACATTCATCGTCCAGCTGATGTCCAGCTTGGTGCAAAAGACCAGTCAATACGCGCCGCACTGTCCTGATCTGGCGTTCCCAGACTCCTCCCATGTGGCTTGCTTTGGGAACGTTTCTACAGAACTTGACGTAATCGCAAGATTCCTTCAACAAGAATTCTCCAACACGCGATTGATCCATGGCTTCGAAGGCTTCCTGAAGCTCCCTAGCTGCTCCCACGAAGTTCGAACCACAGTCTGATCTCAATTGTCGTACTGTACCTCGCAAACCGATAAATCGACGGAGGGCGTTGATGAACGATGAAGTATCCAACGAGTTGGCTATTTCGATGTGAACTGCCCTCGAAACAAGACACGTAAACAGTACACCGTAGCGCTTCAGTTATTTTCGCCCTTCCTTTATGTAGAATGGTCCAAACAGATCCACTGCCGAATATGAAAATGGAGGGGCTGGCTCCACTCGGTCATTCGGCAAGTCGGCCATCTTTTGCTGTTGCCACGACCCATGCAGTTTCCTGCAACCCACACATTTTGAGATGAGGCTCGTTACAGCGGTGCTGCATCCAATCACCCAAAATCCGCCATCACGTATGGAGTTGATCGTCATGCCTCTACCTTGATGACTAGTGCTTTCGTGGAAATGACGAATTATCAGTGTTGTGACATGATGGCGTCGGGGAAGAATCGCCGGGTGTTTGATGTTTGCTGGATGGGTCGACCGTTTCAGACGGCCGCCAACTCTTAGGATTCCATCTTTGTCGATGTATGGATCCAGTCGGTATAGTTGACTGGCTTGTTTCAGTGCTGACTTCTTGGCACGAGCAGCTGTGTTACACGACAAAGTGTCACTAACATTCAATCGATTGAGGGCCTTTATTTCCTTTTCGAAACACTGTTCTTGAACATTTCTCAAGATTTCCAGTTCGGCTACCTCTAGGTCCTTGACACTGATAGGTTCGTACTGACGACTACCGGACTGGATTCCAGCTGACTTGTTAGATACACATTCACGCAAAAGAGCTTTATACTTCAGACAGACAGCGATGGCTCTTTTCGCACGAAACCAGTCAGAGAAGTATTCCAGCCTCAGAAGATCAAATCTATCCGGTAGGGTGTCCGTTTTCGTTGCTGCAGCTTTCACTTTTCTCACTTCCGGATCCTCTGGATTCAGACTATACTGCTCATTAGGGGGTTCTATTTCGGCTTTCCGGAGGAACTTGGGTCCTTCCAACCACATTGACAACTGTTCCAAATCGCTCACCTCCATTCCACGTGATGCCACATCCGCAGGATTTTCACAGGTGGGAACGTACCTCCATTGAGATGGCACCGTGAAATCTCTGATTTGCTGAACTCTATTGGCGACGAACACTTGAAATCTCCTAGCCTCGTTTGTGACGTAGCCCAGGACTACCTTGCTGTCAGTCCAGAACACCTGGGTTATGTTCTCTAGCCTAAGCTCACGTTTCAGAAACTCACTGGACCGGACAGATACGACAGCAGCGGTGAGTTCGAGTCTTGGTATCGTAATAGGTCGGAGTGGAGCCACCCTGGATTTCCCCATAACTAGGGCACAGTGTACCCGTCCACGGTCGTCAACTTGTCTCAGGTAGGAACACTGCCCATAGCCTTTCATACTGGCATCCGAAAAGTGATGCAGCTCCATGATTACGACATTTCCAAAGTCTTCAGGTTTGAGGCATCGCGGGATTCTGATGTCCTGAATTTGAAACAAACCACTTCTCCAATGTTCCCAAGCAGACTTCAGTTCGACAGACAGAGGAGTGTCCCAATCGGTGTTGTCATGGCACATTTGTTGAAGGAGCCGTTTCCCACTGAGCATAATTGGAGCAAGGAATCCCAGGGGGTCAAATATGGAGCTAACGGTCGACAGGACTCCGCGACGAGTGAACGGTCGCTCCTTCAAGGTCACGTGAAATTGAAACGTATCGGACGAAGTGCACCAATGGATTCCCAGTGCTCTTTCCATCGGCAATGGGTCAAATGAAAGGTCGAGGTTCTTCAGACCTTTAGCCTGGTCTTCTGGTGGAATAGACGCCAAGACTTCCCTGGAGTTGGAGATAAACTTGTGTAACCTCAAGCCTCCCTTGGCACACATTTTCCGACTTTGGTCAATCAGAGCGACAGCCTCGCTCACGGAGGGGACAGACTTCAAGCCGTCGTCCACGTAGAAGTCTTTCTGTACAAACTGAGCTGTTTCCACTCCATATTCACTTTCGTTGTCTTTGGCTATTTGTTTCAGGCCGAAGTTCGCACATCCTGGTGAAGATGTTGCCCCAAAGAGATGGACAGTCATCCGGTACTGGACTGGTGCCTGCTCTATGTCGCCATTCGTCCACCATAAGAATCTCAAGAAATCTCTCTGCTCTGGATTGACACGGAATTGATAGAACATCTGTTCTATATCGCACATCAGGGCGACGCGTTCCATACGGAACCTACACAGCACCCCAATCAGCGTATTAGTTAGGTCAGGTCCCTGCCAGAGGACGTCGTTCAAGGATAGCCCACCACATCTCGCGCTGCAGTCAAACACAACTCTGATTTTACCTGGCTTTTTCTGGTGGTAAATGCCATGATGTGGTATGAACCAGGTTTGCCCATTGTCCTTGTGTAAATCTGTCTCCGGCACTGGTTCGGCGTACCCATTGTCGATCACATTTTGCATGAAGTCAACATAGTCTCTGTGATATTGCGGATCCTTCGCAAGTCGACGCTTTAATTGCTTTAGGCGATGCACTGCCACTACTAGATTGTTTGGTAGCACAGGCTCGATTCCTTTGAATGGGAGAGGCATTTCATATCGCCCATCCTCCGTCAGGTGAATACCCTCTGTGATCTTGTTTAAGAACAAGCGATCATCCTGTGAAAGCGATCCTTCGCATGACTGCTGTTCGCAAAAATCCAGCTCCATCATTTTCACAACAGTCGTAGGATCAATGTTCTCCTTTATCACAGTCCTGTGGGAGAATATGCCGTGACCATGGCTAATGTCGTTTTCCATGGCTATGATTCGGTGACTCGTGCCGATAGGATCGTCGACACATTCCGATTGGCTGGGGTCAATAATTCCGACGATGCCCCAACCAAGATCTGTGCGCTGCCCGTAGGGTTCGTCCTTCTGTGGCGGAATGACGTCACGTGGTGCTAACGCTCGGGGACAGTCGTATCCGATCAGCAAACCTACTTCTATATCTTGCAGTGGCTGTATGTGACGAGCTATTCCTTCTAGGTGTGGCCACATCCGAGCCATGTCTGGGGTGGGGATATGAGTTCTGTTCGCAGGCATTATCCCCCTTGAATACGTAGTCGGTAGAGGGATTTTCAGATCACTGTCATACCCTCTCACTGATAGGCCGCTGATACGTGAACTTTCCACAACCTGATTTTTGGCGAACATAGTAGACAATGACAACTTCACTTCTGGCCCACTAAGGCCGAGTGCTTTGCAGGTTTCATCGAGAATGAATGTGGTGTCCGATTGTGTATCTAAGAGAGCATAGACAAGTCTTTCATTGTCTGGTGTGTCTCGATGCGACACCCATACCGGCACAACCATTGAGCATTTACTGCTGTTCCCAGTACAGTTCACGTGGCTCACACTTTCCTGGGTCTGAGCAGAATGCGTTTGCTTCTCAGAGTATCTCTGCGAAGATAATTCAGCTTGTGAAGATCGGGTGTCACCATGAAGTGACGTAGGATGTTGTTTGGAGCAAACATTACAGATTCTGCGCTGTCTACAGAATTTGGATCGGTGTCCATGGGATAAACACCCGAAACACAGGCCTTTGCTTTTAGCATAGTCTTTCCGCTCTAGTAACGTCTTGGACAAAAAGGCTTTGCACTCATCGATATGATGTTCCTTATTGCAAAGAAAGCACTGTTTGTCTGGCCGTTTCTTGTCTTTAGTTACCGGGGTTACTCTGTTTTGTTGCTGTTCTGATGCTTCTGTGGAGAATGTGTTAGTCCCACTTGCCCGTTTTGAGCCGTATCTGTTGGGTGGTGAATCGGTCGTATTCCACTTGCTCTTACCGATCGGAGAAACTATCGGTTGGCACGCAATCTTTGCTTCTTTTGTCACGAAGGATACAAACTCAGCAAACGGTGGAAATTGGCAATAACGATCCTTCCACTCGGCGACAACTCGGCCCCAACGCAGTACGAGCCAGTCAGGGAGTTTAGAGAGAATTTTGTGATTCTCCCTATCGTCATTCAGCACACGAAGACTTGTTATGGTTTCCATGGCAGTTTGGCACTGCCGTAGAAAGTCTGAGAGTTTTCTCAAGGCTACACCGTCTCTGTTTGGTACCTTGGGCCACGATTCAAGTTTGTCACGGAAAGCGCCCGCCACAACGAAGCTATCACCATATCGTTCATGTAACAGCTGTTTTGCTTCCTCATACGAATTTCCACCAGCTATCAGAAAGAAACCTTCCACAGCTTCCCTCGCAGCTCCACCGAGATATTTTTTGAGGTAATAAATCCTCTCGTTGGATGGTATGCCCCTTTGTTCTATCAAAGTATCGAAAGCACATTTCCACCCCGGATATGACAAGGGATCCCCAGAGAATATTCCTGGTTCTGGCGGCGGAAGTCGCCCAAGGGACAGCTGGCTTGCGAAAGATTTAGCAAACGACGTAATGTCACTTTGAGTATTGTCTCCCGATGTGTCAGGGAGAGGATTGTCGTTACCATTGGCAGGTCTGTTTTGTGGTGCAGCTGTTGGTCTGGTTCCCGACGGTGGGTAGGTCCTTGTAGTCCGGCTTTGGTCTGGTATATCGCCTGTCTTATTCCTACGAGATACAAATTCACTTACGTTGGCGTTCAATGCCTTTGATGTAGGAACCAC
>JAVTVY010041881.1:0-19555 GCA_036873755.1 Hanleya hanleyi | reverse complement strand
GAAGGCAGTATGTCTGACACGTGGAGCATGTCTCATTCCATGGATAACTTCTGATCTCAGCAATTTCCTTGATTTGTTTTCAATTTGAAATCACTGTATGCTGCTATAGCACAAACATTGTGTTTGAGATTGAAACAAGTAATGGAGAGGCACATAACATTATTAAATGATGTATGCAGGATCTGTGGTGTTTATCGATCCAGACGACAGCGGCCATTTATGCCAGTATCAAATTTCAAAGAGGAAATCTTTTGTCTGAACATCTTATCTTTTGTCTGAACATAGCTGATGATCACAAATGTAGAAGTAAATCGAACTATCATTTCCAGAAGAGGCAGACGGATGGAGGCCAAATAGGCACATATCAATCAGAATTGAAACAGTTTGTTCCTCACTGTTACGATCATTGTCAAATTTGTCATTCATCAGATCAGTCACCAAGAGAGAGAAATGAATCATCTACCAATTCCTATCCATCAGGGTTGATCACTTCTACCATTTGTGATTCAGCACAGTCAAAATCACCTTTCTCCAATTCACCAGAGCGAACTATTTCCACCATTTGTCATTCTTCCGAGCAAAAAACTGTCAAGGGATTTGAACCAGTTACTAGCCTCCAAGGCCTGCTGGACAATTCCAGACAAGCCGATTACCAGTTTCGAAAGCCTGTTGCGAAGAACTGCAGATCTGACAGCGGAAATACAGAATCTTCCAATTGAGTTACAAGAGAAGTTGGCACGATCTCTTGGTGAATCACAGTCCAAGAACATATATGAGGATTCTGTAGGCCATGCAAATGACTACCAAAATCCAGAAAAACTGATTTACCCTGATGCTGATGCATGGCTGTCAAAGCGGAATTCCGTTGCTGTTGCTTTTGTTGAAGGGACAACTCAGTCATCAAGCAAATATAGAAACAATCATGGAAAATCACATTATGCCCAGGCAAAGGCCATTGATGGCATTTATAAAGCCAGGAACAGCAACTTTGTGTCAACTTTGTCCTTCCCAGAAACTGTTACTTTGCACTCTATAACAGGGAGCAAAGCAGCATGGTTGAAGTCAGGTGCAAAAGGAAATCCTGTCTTATTTCCAGAAAGTGGTGATCTGTTTGTTGCAATTGACAACGAACAAGTTGTTGGAAAAACTTGGAGAGTCTATGCCAATAGAAAGCTTCCAACCAGTATTGTGACCAGCATCATAGGAATGCGATTAACATCCAATGAGCAGAAGAAGCGGCTACTCCCCTCCATATTCTCAAGTAAATATTGCACCTATGCATTGGACAATATCCTTGCTAGGCCTATTCAGGCATGTAGTTCGGTAACTGCTTCAACAGAACTGAAGGCATACATGCAAAGCAGATTAGCTCTTCTTGTTAACACAGTGCAACTTTGACTGGATGGGTGGATGACATTGACAACACTCTGGCTACAGGAGATGCTGAGGAGCAAGCCTGTTCTGCATGTGGAAAGAAGCAGGATGCTTCAGCAGGATCAGAACCATCAGATGTGCCATCATGCAGTAGGTGTGGGTAAACTTGCTGGAAAAAAAATCCAAGCTACAAGAAATCTTAAAAGAAAAGCCTCCTTCTTTCGAGTTGATCCAGTTTCAACCACAGGAAAAAGGAAAATGGCTAAACTGGATGGAACATCATCAACTGTCGAAAATGATCTTGGTGTGAAATGTAGTGATGGCTTGGAAAGGAAAAATGCTCCAATATTACATGTAGCTGATCCCGCGTTTGTAAACCCAAATTCTTACGAAACAGTGGCAGGCGTTCTTAAGCATGTTGGCCGCTGTGCTGGAATAAGCAAATATGGCACTGGTGACAGAAAGTGGACATTGGTGATAATGGATGGGCTTCCCTTCTCACTCGCCTACAACATTGTGCAGAACACATTTGTTTGCAGAATCTGCCCAGATGTACCTATATATGGGAAGGTACAGAAAGATCAGCATTGTGATGAGTTTCATCATAGCGAAGATGTCTGTGGGAGAGAATTTGATTGGGTGGTCCTACGAATTGGAGCTGGACACTTCGAGATGAACATGAAATAAAGTTTCATGGATCTGAACTTCTCTCCGTTCATGTCCGACATTTGTTCTGAGCTTGGATTCAAGACTGCCAATGCTCAGAGATTTGCCAGGGAGTGTGGTGATAACCACAAGGCATGGGATCTCTTATGCATTGCGAGGGAATCACTTGCTGATGAATTACTTCGACCCTATGTACTGCAGTGCCTGGCCCAGAAGGAACCATGTTCTACCAAGGGATACGTTGAATATGCCAAACAGGTGAAAAATCCAAATTACAAGTTCATCTATGAGCAGGTTTTTGTGTATCTGCAGGCCATAATAAATTTCAGAACTGGTTTGCGGGGAAATAAACATGATTTGTTGATTGCAGGAAAGGAGAAGTTTTCTCCATTATGGTTTGTTCGGAATCATCCAAAATATCAACTAATTGATATTTGTGATGGACATGACAGATTTTGCTATCCAGATAATGTTCAAGCCCTGATCAAAGATCACGAAACTTTCAGCGTCACTGGAAATCCTAAAACAGGAGAGGGCTTGGATTTCGTGTTGGAGAATGTCAACAAGTAGGTTAAGTCATTCTTGTCACCGGGTGTCCCGGATAGCAACGACTGGCTCCGATCATTCCGCAACTACCACCAGCTGGATAACATACGCCATAGTACCTTTGCAAGAATGGGGTTAACAGATCCATCGAATGTTGCATCTTCACCTAGACGTCGAGATAATAGCCAAGAGGTGGAAAATGCCGTCACATGATCCGAAAATCAGGCATATTGAAAGAGCCAAAAAAAGAATGTGAATTTCATAGTCCTTCAGGAAAGAAACTGGACATGGATTCACTGACTTTGACAAGCAGAGGAATAAAAAAACAAAGGCATATTTGTCCAAAAGTTGAAGGTGAAGGGTAAACCCCCGAGGGATCAAATGGTCTATGTTGTCACGTGTGATGACGAACTTACTGTCCAGTCAAGGATAGTAACAAAGGCTTCCCTTGCAGCCATGATCGAGGAAAAACTGAGCAACCTGAGAACTGGAGTTACCTCAGAATACTTGCATGAGTCTTGGAAAGAAATCAAAAAAGGGGAAAAAGCAGGGGTATCTGAATCTACTGGATGAAGTGAAACAAGCTGAAATCAAAGGGGATGATAATGAAATTGCTGACTTTTAGAGTTGGCCTGATTGTAGGGTACATACTTCATGTAAGAATCAAGTGACAATGATACAAATGCTATAGAAACTTTTATGAAAGTTCAACTAAGCATAGCCATAACACAGATGCTATTCTGTGTTTATCGCTTGCATATATACCTATGCATAGAAAATCCAATGGCACTGACATTTACCTTTACTTGACTTTACAACATGACAAAATTTGGGATATTTACAGCATGTTGTACTGTATCAGAGACAATTTTGTATCTGGCATTCAGGTTCTAACTTGTGTCATATATACAAACTGGCATGGCCACAGGTAAATCTGTTTTCTCCAAAATAAAACTATTTCAGCTTTGTACAAGTCAACCACCAGATGATGACATTACAGTCAAGTTCTGATGTGACTTAGGAAGTCCTCAGATGTTCAAATTTATGTGTCGAGCTCCAGAGCAATAATGACACTACTGGCATTGCTTTATTGCTCTATTTGGCTGTGACCATGAACAAGCAACTGATGTGAACTAAGGATGTCCCTTTGATTTACTCTCACTCTCTGTTTACATCAGTGTGTCCCAAGCCTAAATTTCAGTCAACATCAGGATACCCAGCTTGTGAACAGCTGGTCAGTGAATGACTTTATCAGTGGTGAATGGAGAGCATGGTGACACATTAATGTATTCTCTAGCTACATCTGTCCTCCATATGGAAATTCATTTCCTCTGGAGTAGGTAGTATAAAACAAGTAGATCCCAGATTTCCATCCGTTCTCTTTCTGTAGTGGAGAAAGCACGAGTAACTGTCGATACTTGAAAAAGAATGGACGAGGCGCGAAGCGCCGAGTCCATTCTTTTTCAAGAATCGACAGTTACGAGTGTTTTCTCTAACTTAACGATAGCTTCTTTGTTGTAAAGGATATAGATTATTTTTCCCGAATCTACACTTCCACAGCCGGTGTGTTCTGTTACGTAATTGGGTGAATATTATTGTACAATGAAGGTGCAGTTACGAGTCGGCTTCTCGGACTCAGTGGTATATTGACATACTTCATGTAAGCAGACATGTCAAGAAATTCAGCGCTAAAAAATCGGTGATCTCGGTGTAAGAAGAAGTGGTATCTATTTGTTGCACATTTGTGTCCCTTTGGTCAAAAATATCGCTTCGCTATGTTGATATTATATTATCAGTTTTTATCATTTTATTGTATGACTTTGTATTTATAAAATGAACTATAGTATTTAGCTGTTGTGCGTAGTCGACACATCGCCTGGTTATCTTCGTTCCAGTTTACGTGGCCAAATTAATAATTGTGTTAATGTTTTGTCCGTACCGTCATGACTGCCTGTACCAGTTCTATTGATATGACGGATCCGCTGCAAACAATTTGAGCAGGTCAATACTCGGTCAACTCTTTCGAGGGGACGTAGAGACTTGACGGCAGAGTCGCTCACATCTTCATTGATGAGAGCGTCTGCACTGTGATTGTCTTTTGTTTGTTGATATGTGTGACTAATTTTTACTTAACTAACTTAACTGACATGTACATTCCTAGGATGGACAACCAGGAAAGATTTACGGTGTTGAAGCGACTCCTTTCGTTATGATTTCGGAAGTGGATTTACCAGGAAGTGCCTTGTTTCACTTGGATTTGTTGTGTGTTTTCCAGATTTGTTGCAGGTTTGAAACAGCACACGCCTCTTCTCTATTTCGGAATAGAAAATCTCACCAGTCTGTGTGTACTAGTCTGCCAGTCTGCCAGTCTGTGTGGCTGAAGTAAATTCTAGAAAAATAATCTACGGTTGCTGAATAGTGTGACGTCACAACTATCGTTTAATTTCACAGAAGCAGCAACTGCATGTATTTTACAGAAACTTTGTCTACTTGAGAAAAAACTGTCACACAGAACAGGCAAGATTTTGGAGTCTGTGTCGTTATACAGAAGAGATGAGAGATCAAAAATAGCTCTGGATTCTTTTTGGAATCCATTGTACTGTACATGTAACTATCTTTGTCGTGTGTGAAAGATACCAACAGCCAGGTGACCAGTTTACTCTCTGTTAGGAAAAGTTAGGAAACAGCATTTTGTGTACCTTGGAACATCAGCTGCAGGACAGGTAAATAATATGCTTCATTTTGTTTCAACTTATTTCTACATGTACAATCGTGATAAAGATAAATATTTTTCCGCAATATTCTGCGAAATGGCTGGGAAAAGAGAATTAACTTTCATAAATGGAACATCTTTACTGAGTCTTTGCAAATAAGTATCAAAATATATCAACAGTCACACTGTTTGATACCATCTCACATGTACTGATTTGAACATCTTGCAACTATAAACATGAGAGATGCTAATTATCTGACTGACTCGTCATTTTCAATCCTCGGTACAGCAGAACAGTCAATGTCTATCATCTACTTCAAGGTACATGTGAGCTGGTTATATATTACAGATCATAAAATTTCAATGAAAACCATATTATCCATTTGTCTTGCAGATTGAAATTGGTACATTGCCTTCCCACCACCTGCACTATGGCTGACATACGCCGATTATGCTCGAGTGTCGGAGCTGAACTGGACAGTGACCTGGAGAATGATGATTCTGATAGCTTCAACTTTAATTGTTCCCCACCGACTCCCTTGCCACTGGATAGTGGATCAGGGTAAGCTGAGTGTTTTAATTGTTGACTAAATTTATACTATAACCAAGGTGAAGAGATATGGGGTTTAAGCGATAGAATACATTTATTGTACTGTTGCACCCTGTCAGGGTAAAAACGAACAGGATAACAAATGCTTAAATAATGGACAAGGGAGAAAAAATACATTACAAAAACAGTTAAACAATATAAAAACATACATGTAATTTGACTGACTAAAATTTTCCAGTTGTTAGTCTTTTGGCTAGTTTTCTTCCCAATGGCTTGGAGCATGGCCATCAAAATTCACCCACATGTCAATCTATACTTGAGGAAGATACAAACCGATATAAGAAAAATGAAAAAAACATATTTACATGCATTTTATACATTATTTTAATAAATTGTCTATCAATGCAGCTTAACTCAAGAGTTAAGTAGTTAAGTACAAGAACCGTAAATGCAGCTTCAATTTGATACAACTGGAGCTAAATTTCGGAAATAACGTCTGAAAACTGAATGGATTCTTTTCAAATTAAGTATGTGGGTGCCTCGCCCTAAGATCTCGCTTGGGGTTGCTTTTCACGCTAACCTGCCTATAGGTGGCACCACCTGGTGATCAAGTTAAAATTGATTTTCCGGACAATAACTTTTGAAACACTGAATGGATTTTTTTTTTCAGATATGGTATGTGGGTACCTTACTTAAAGATCTCGCTTGGGATTGTTTTTCATGCCAATCCACCTTTGGTCAGGTGGGTGCCTGGAGCCAGGGGAGCGGAAAGTGCCCCCCCCTATATATTTTCTCTACCACTAAGGCTAGAGCGCTGAAACTTACCACACAGTATCTTTGGTTCAAGCTCTACCGGAAAATGTAAAAAAATCCAAGATGACCGCCATGATGACGTCACAGTGAGGTCATCTTCTCGGAAGCCATTTTTCGGTCTTTTTGGGGTCGATTTTTCGAAATTTTTATTTTTCAGATTTTTCTCTCGAAAAAAATCTTATAAAATAGAGAATAATTAGTTTTGCATAAATAATATACTTTCAAGGCCTTTTAGGCAAGGAAAATGTGAACAAATGGACCGAAAAGATGAAAAACACGACTTTCGCGGATACCACATGGATGCCATTTTGAATTTACCCATGATCCTCTACTCGGTGGTATATGACAATAGACTCAAAATGACCCCAATAAGATAAGCTTAAAAGTCACCAAGTTTCAGCCTCCTCGGTCTTGTCGTTTCGGAGCAAGGCAGAAGTGTCTATCAGCACTTCCTCCCCCCCAGGCCAGGTAGGGTTAGGAGAATCTGACCAGATTAGGACAAATTTCGTAATTGTTGGTACCTTAATTGCCACTGGGTCTCGCTTGGGATTGCCCTCCATGCCTGGTACTGGACATTACAGTTCCAAGCCACACCAATTGTTTCAACATCGGGGAACTTCATATTACTTACAACTTACAAATACACATGTTAAGAGATGTTTTAATCTTACTCATCACCAGTGTTAAGATATAGGTGTTTAACGTTACTCACCCTATCGTTCACTCATCACCAATACTTAGACTTCAGGTTTGTATATACTACTTATGTCATTACATGTATATGTCCCTCTATTAACATATTTGGTGGAATGACTTATTGAAGAATTGCACTAACTCATCATTGACATATGATTGACATGCAGTGAAGATAATGTGATATTGAGGGGATGTTGAATGTATGGATACACCCTGTTGCACCATAATCTGGATGCATACAATTTTCTATTAAAAAATAATGTTAACATTTTTGGCACAACTTGCCACATACATATAGTTCTTTCTTTTGGGGCACCAAGAATGGACAAAAGCAAAAATATACATGTATCAGTTAGAATATCTCCAACACAGAATCAGAAATATGGTGACATGCAGCATTAGATGGCCTTGGGTGTACATTGTACTTCCTTTTGAGTGTTCACACGGGAATGGCAGCACAGTTTCATAAACAGGATATGGCGAAAATTAATGCATGATTTCGAGATATTACAGGCTGGAAAGACACTGATATATGAAGATGTGGAACATGAAAATGAAGCGTTGAAGTTTTGAATTTGAAATCTGAAATTTTCTAATTTTGAATGTTGGTGTGAACAGGAAATTTAACTTTTGAAATTTAATTCTGAAATTTTGAAATTTTAAATTTGAATTAAAATTACGAAATGTTAGAATTTGAGACCCGGAAAAAACTATAAAACTTGTTTGATATTTCTGCCTTGCGATGCGAAATTCTCTCTGTGTGTGGCGAATGTGATCGAGCTAACAGCTCAGTCGTTTTATTTGACTGTTCAAAATGACTATTTTTATGCGATCACATGATCTAGCTTGAACATTTGCCCCTTATGCTCATCGTGTGCGCTGAACCCACACCAAAGTTAGCCCCTGAGCTAACTGGCAATTGAGGCTGTTTGTTCAGGGGATAGCTCTTGTGTGCCCAGATTAAGATATCTGACAAGAAATATTTTATTACCCCAAGGGCAAAATGTCCTTGTGGTATTTCAAGCAGGCTGAGATCTGTTTTCCCCAGTGGGGGGTGGACAAGACATGGAGACTTCTTGGGGAACAATAATCTTGTTAATGGGCTAACCGCATATTGGTGGGGAAAAATATTGTAACCGGACTCAGATGTTACATGAAGCATGTGTGATATGCCTCTTGATAAATATAAATGCGAGAAAATAATTGCATCTTTACAGCTGTACATTCTCCAGATCAATACATTTCGAATGTCATGCATGTACTATATCACTACGTCACATCGTAATGGAGTAATAAAAACGTAAAAAACATTAATAAACTAAACATATTAATAATGAAAGCAGTAGATCCAATATACAAGGTACAGGAGAGATCGTCTCAAGAACTGGACAGTATTAGTTTGGGTGTTCATACTTCGCCATTTGGATTTTGGATGGAATGCATATGTGACAGTTCTGTTTGACTGTACATCGACCTGTACATACATCACATATTGAATTGTTTCTTTTCAATTGATCTTAATTACTGATTGAGTCGTATCATACATGTAGGCCTACTTCATGTGTTGTGTACCACCTAGTGAACCATGATATTGCAGTGGTGGGGTGGTATTAATAAACATAACATGATAAAAAGCTGTGTATTCTAGCTAACTAAACACATTAAGAATTATCATACAACATATGTTCATATATTACTAGTGTTGCATATTCTGCATTGAGTAAACTTATTTCATTGTTTAGTTGCAGGCAAACTGTAAGCTGACTCATGCTATCTTTTTCAATTATCTCCCCCTGTTGCTACATGTATCAAGTTCAATATTGCAGGGCTATTTTGCTAGTTTGATGAATTCTCTCACATAATTTGGAGAAAAATCTCATTTGAACTATGTAGTGGTCTGGGTGTCATGTCATTCTTTCGTTAATCAAACTTCATAAAATCTGGGTATTCCATCCAAGCGCATTTAGAATTAACATATTGCACTGTTCATATATTACTAGTGTTGACCTACTTTCTCTCTCCTCGTTGCCAGTTACGTAAATTACAAAGCGCGAGAGAAGGATGGTCACCACAGAAACATTTCACAGGTGTGATACATAGGGGATATCATAGCTCATCTGCAGTCACTAAAGAAATTTGTATTTTTCCGATTACAGAAAAAATAGAGTAGGTAAATGGCCAAAGGAAATAAATTTTATTCTGATGTCCAGCTCCTGCCCTATGTACAATGCTGTGCAAATATATTCTTTATTGTAATAATTCCCCACTTGAAGCGACATATTCTTCCTTCCTTTGACATGTCTCCCAATATTTTCCGATATTCAAAAGTTCCCCAAAAAGGAAGGGGGGGGGGGGGGGAATACCTTCAAATATATATGAGTAATTATGTTAAATGAGTTCTGCTTAACCCAGTTATTTTATATTTCATTTTCAGTATTGGGGCCACAGCTCGACGATCTCCAAGGTTACAGGTAACCAGTACCACCCAATCTAAGTCGGTCATCACTGCCGGTAACAGACCATCAAACACCAACACCAAGAAGGTCTCCTAGACTTAAAATAAAACAGACTCTCAGGCTTGCCAACGTACATGAGACTGAAACTAACCCTAGTAGTGTACAAAGCGTGAATGGAGCCACATTTCACCCGGATGTAGAGATCATTTGGGGCGGAAACGAGGCGGGAGGAGAGGTCAAGTGCAGTATAGTTCCGTCAGAAGGACCAAAAGCTACCTCCAATCCAGGAGAGTTCCAATTGTTAGAGGGGATGTATTCAGGATGTATTCCTCCGCGGTGATGCGGTCTGGCCGCGGTTTTGGCGGTGATTCGGTCTCGGGAAAAAGCTTCCGCGGAGAAAAAGTAGTCCCTAGATAAAATGGTCCGATGGGGTCGAGTGAGGTATCAAAGTGAAGCTTATGTGAAGGGGCATCTAATGGGTTGGGTGTGGGGTTGACATATCGGCCTTCTGCGCATGCGCGGTGGCCGAAGGGTATGAAAATAGCCTTTTTGGAGCTAGGGGAGCCCCTTATGGTCCAATGGGGTCGAGTAAGGTATCAAAGTGAAGCATTCATAAAGGGGCATCTAATGGACTGGGTGTGGGGTTGAACTATCGGCCTTCTGCGCATGCGCGGTGGCCCAAGGGTACGAAAATAGCCGTGTTGGAGCTAGGGGAGCTACTCATGGTCCAATGGGGTCGAGTGAGGTATCAAAGTGAAGCATTCGTGAAGGGGCATCTGATGGGTTGGGTATGGGGTTGAACTATCGGCCTTCTGCGCATGCGCGGTGGCCCAAGGGTATGAAAATAGCCGTGTTGGGAGCTAGGGGAGCCCCTAATGGACCAATGGGGTCGAGTGAGGTATCAAAGTGAAGCTTATGTGAAGGGGCATCTGATGGGCTGGGTGTGGGATTGAACTATCGGCCTTCTGCGCATGCGCGGTGGCCCAAGGGTATGAAAATAGCCGTGTTGGGATGTAGGGGAGCCCCTAATGGACCAATGGGGTCGAGTGAGGTATCAAAGTGAAGCCTAGGTGAAGGGGCATCTGATGGGTTGGGTGTGCGGTAGGAATATCATTCTGCGCATGCGCAGATGCAATGCGAAGCTCTCGTCCAATCAGAAGCGAGTATTTCAAATCCGTCCCAGAGCTCTCGTCCAATCAGAAGCGAGTATTTTGACCCGGTGCATTATGGGACATATCCAAGATGGCGGCATGTATGTTCAAGATGGCGGCACATCCGGTGTCGAAAACTGGCCATTTTGTCGGGATGTGGTCACCTAGTGTCGAAAACTGGACCCTGTATGACGTCACTTCCGGGTTTTTCACTAAAAACTACCTCCAAACATAGAAGAGTTCCAAATGTTTCCCCTTACACGTCCGGATGTTCAACCGCCGGGGTGTTTCCCCGCCCCGCCCCGTACGGGTCAAAGTATTCGCCCTGCTGTTCTGTCAAGTACACGGCCACCCAATGTTCACCGGGCCGCTCCATCGGGTCCGTGTTGAGAACGTAAGCAGCAGGATACATACGGTCTAATGGGAACACATCTCGGGCGAACACCCCTTGAAAGACCCTACGTGTCTCTGGGTCATTCTCCAGCACGGTGGTTATCTGCTCTGTATCCATGTTAGGTGGAGAAGTCACACAGCACGTTGCGCGCCTTGTCCACTTGAATGATGCTGTCAAACTCGGCGTAGCAGATCACATTGACGGTGCTCCGGAGGGCTCGTTGAAAGTGGATTTCCAACCGTAAATTGCCTTGCTTGGCCAGGGCCAGCTGATGGTCGTTCTCTAAGGTGGGTGTCAGATCGAAACAGAACAACGTGTATCCGTTCCCGTAGTCCTCCCGACTGATGAAATTCCCTTCGTCCTGGTTGATTTGACCGGTGGCTGTAAACAGGCTCTGATAGGCTCGACTGAAATTCGCGCGCCCAAAGTTCGGGGTTAAGGCCGTGGCTGGCACCTGTTGTCCATCCACATGCAGGGCCACAAAATTGATGCCGAAATGTTTAAAGTCAAACGAATTCTCTGGGTAGGCTCCACTGAAACTGGTATTTTCCACACAGGCCAGGATCAATCGCTTGGGTAGTTCCCCCAGGAACAGGTTGTCTTTGTTGGCGCTCATATTTCCAGCAGACACAGAGAACACTTTGGTTTGCACACGTCTGATAGGGTACTGGGCTGGTTTTGTTTCCAAGGCTTTCATGTGTCCCAATTGAACGGCTGGATTCGGTTTCACTTTTCGGACATACAGGACTGCGTCTTCGATGACAATCTTATAGTCAGCTACATGCGCCTCTACGTTAGTGGCCATCAAGGCGAAGGTCGGAGGCGCCCGTATCAGTCGGATTTTGATGGGGATCTTGCTCAAGAGGTATCGGTCTTGCATGAACATGTCTGCGTGCAGTCGACCGATCATATCCACCGAGACGCCGTTCGCGGTCAAAGCCTTCCGTTTGCTATATCCCGTATTGTCGTTCTCTGCGCCCATGTGCTCGGCTTTGTCCTGGTAGAATAAAGCGGCTGTCAGTTGAGATTTTTTAGCCTCTCGCCCATGCGACAACAGCGTCTCGATGTAGGCTCGATAGGGGTACGTGTTGGTCGAGTCACTGATGAGTTTGTCGCTGAGAAATATATCCACTTGTTGAAACATCGAGTGCAGCCAGAGATTCGTGGGGCCCACCGTTGCTTGGTCGGCGATTCTGATGCCATCTCCATTGGTGATCTTGGCTTTCACATACAAGTAGGTATGGGCTAAATCCACATAGGTCGTATCCGCATTACTGATGGTGAACTCGATGGGCCCTGTTGCGTTGATGCTGGACAGCGGGAGATGCTCCACCCATAATCCTTGTTCGGCACTGGTCTGGGTGGGCGGTACGGTCCACAGATCAAATTCACTGTTGGTGGAGGGGCAGGACTCGGCGTGGATCAAGGACATGTTTAAGAAAAGATATCCCGGGTCTTCTTCGATGTGCGTCGTCGCTGGGTCGGTCGTCGACTGGTGCGTGGTCTCGGTGGGGCAGCTCTTTTATTCCCTACGGTACGTCGTGCTATGGCCACCAAGACGCCTCCCGCTTCTTTGGCCCGCCGTTTCAAGGCTTCTTTGGGTGCCGTACCCCCCAAGACATCACCGGCCACTTGCAGTCCACTGCGTACCGCTTGTTTGCCGATTGCTTTCACACCACGCGTCACCAAGGGCAGGAACGTTTTGACGATGCTGCCGAGTATGTTCCCCCGTCCATGTCCTCGTTGCATGCGTGCACCACTGAAAACCGGAAAGCCACCACCGGCCTGTTGGGCATAATAGTCCACATAGCTGCGTGCATCGCACTCGTAAGGCACCTTCATTATACAAAGTGGGGAGCACGTGCTTGTCGAAAATGAAGTGTCAGCACCACTTTCCCGCGTTGGAATGCCACCGGTCGTCCCGTGTCATCTCTTATATCCACCGTGATCGTGTTGATGTGGGTTTGTCGTACGGGCAGGTAGAGCATGTGGGTGAAACTGTGGGTGACTTGATCGCCATATTTATTTTTAATGGGCACCACCCGTAACAGAGGTGTGTTGATATCGCCCACGATGTGGTTGTCCACCACGTCCGAGTAGACGTAGAGTCCGTACATACCCGACTTCACATCCATCGGGATCTCGCCTTGGTGGGCGGTGGGACCAGCGAACGTCTGTAGATCGAAACCCAGCATTTGCTGTAGGATAGGACTCAGTACGACACTCGCGTTGGCGGTGACGGTAAGCTGTGCCTTGTCGTTGTGTGCGTTGTAATCGAAGTCCACGTGATTCTTGAAGGGATAGGCTTGGATGGGTTTTGAACTATTCGTGATCTGCCGTAGAGCCTTATAATGCAAGTCTTGACAGCCCACCGATGAACTCCTTGGGCGTATCGTATTGTCCTTCGGGGAGGTTGAGTCGGGTGTCTTTTCCTTCGTAGGTCACCTCGTACCACACTTCATTGGCTCGCACGTTGTACCACGAGTAAGGGTACTGAATATCCACCAGTCCACATTCCCACCGGCCAGGTAAATGCAACGGTCGTGGTAATTGAGTCACATACTTGGCCACGGTGTTGTCAGGAAACACATCCAGCGAACTGTTACTGGGTAGGGTGAGGTAAAACATGGCGACTGAGCTGTCCTGCTGCTGCTGTCGGTTTTAATAGGTGTTCCAGGCCTTGGGCGGTTGTGTCCGGCGTCGTGTTCGTCGCGTTGACTTGCTACGTGTCACGGCTCTGGAGATGTGGGGTGTCCTGATCGAGGGTGGTTTTTTAAAGGTCTGAAAAGAAGGTGCCCGTTGTGGTGGTGGTGGAGTTTTGGGGGGTGACTCCGGTTCCCATTCGGATTCCCAAGGTTGTGGAATCTGTCGTGGTGCACGATTCGGCGAATGCTGGGTTTGCTGCATAAAGGCCCAGCGGTGGGGGTTCCCCACCAATTCCTGTGGTACATGCATGTCTTGCAAGCCTTGAGCGAAGACCTCCCATCCTCGAGGATCCGTGTGCGATCTGCGTTTACGCATCAAGTCATTCACTAAATCCGTCATGTGGGTGCCGGGGACCACCTGATTCTGTACCAGGAGTTCGCCTTTATCATTCCAAGTCATGTTAGGATTCTGTTTCATCCGTTGTAATACCAGGCCAGCTTGTTTCTTGAACGATGCAGGTACACTCTTCAGGACTTCGTCTTCCACCCACTGTGGGGCTGTGGGGGCTACCCCTGGTAATGGCGGCTGTTGGAGCGGTGCTGAAGTCGGCGGTGTGCCACGTGGTGGTGGTGGTGGTGGTGGTGGTGGTGGGGTAGACAGGATTTTGTATTGGTCCATGAACGTCATGTACCGTTGAAGCGTCTCATTGTACCGTTGTACTTTCTCACTGTCGCTTAACCGCGGTCTCTGTAAGATCTGTTGCATCTCTCCATCCAGGGTGTTTATGGTCTTCACCGTAGGTGGGACAGGGTAGGGCGATTGGAAGTTTTGAAGGAACCGTGGTTCGACGAGGACCATTTTTTTCGTGTGGTTCATTGTCGGCCGAAGAGTCCACCCAGTACTGGACCCAACACAGAAGCGGCCAACGGTGCTAAGATGGCCCCGAGAAAGCCGCCTTTCTGTAACACCTTTTTCTTTTGTGTTTGTGGGACCCGCTTATGGACTAAGGTTCGGAGACCTGTCTTATGCTTGGCCAACTTGGTCTTCTGAGCCGGAGTCAGTGGTACGTTGCCTTTTAACAGGTTGTACCCGATCTCGCACAGACAGCGTACAAGGTCAGGGTCCGCATCGCGTACAATGGTTCGGACTAACTCGGGTGGAGCCGTCTTCAATACACGGAGCGTGGGAGCGTGCTTCCGTACTCGCACAGACATCCTGTACAACTAATGCTAGAACCCACAACTCTGCTCTTTTTATCTACCTCAGACACAAAGTCAACCCTGCTGTGGTATTCATTCTTTTTATTATTCCCCATCATCAAAACACACAGACCCCAGCTGGGGGAGCCATTGTGGATGTGTTTACATTATTTTTGCATGTACACGTGGTGGGTCTCTCCGGGAAAGATGCCGGTCCGTAGTCGAAGGTGCTCGGGGGTGGCTTGCTTGAGGTCGAAGAGCATATACCCGTGCTGAGGGGTTGTGGCATCTTTAAAGGCTTCTAACGCAAAGGGTGTGCGGCCGTGATACATCTGTCTCGCCAGGTGCAGCAGTTGAGTGGTATCTCTAGGGTTTTTGAAGACCACCAGGTAGTGGGCATTTAAGCTGATGTTCCGATGTTCTTTGTTTTTACTGAACAGATTCTGCACAATGTAGATGATGCTGAGCCGTCGATGATGGCTGCATTTGGTAAAGAGTTGGGTCACCCGCGCATCCGTCTCCGCCATGAGATCATCCAGAACCACCAAGGTGTCGCGTTCCAAATCGGCCAAGTTGGGTAGGCCTTCCACGAACGTGATATGGGGCATTGCTGCATACGCTTCCTGCCATTCTCCGTAACACCACACGACTCGAGCAATGGGTGGGGTGATCATGCTGTCGGCGTGTTGAAGGAGCTTCCTGACGAAGTGCGTTTTGCCCGAATCCGTCGGTCCTGCGATGACGCAAGTGAAGGGATGCTGCCAACGGGGGTCCATGGTTCGAGGTGTATCCGTTGTCGTGGTAACCCGCTCTTGTAAATTTCGTACGAGTGAACTGGAGTGGTGGTGGGTACAACGTCGGTCGTCGTTGTCTGTACACTGTCAGGGATGGTGCTGGGAGTGGGTACAACGTGGGTCGTGGTTGTCGGTTCACTGTGAGGGATGAAATCCGGTGGGTCTTCAGACGTAGTGGGCGTACTTGGTGTAGGTGTGGAGCTCGACGTGGCTTGAACACGGGGTGTGGTGGTGACTGGGCTCGATACGACTGGTGCTCTCTGTAGACCGGTTTCACTGATGGGTGGTGTTCTCAGTTGGTTAAGTAACGTACTGACATACGCTACGTCGTAAAACACACCTCCGTACAACACACTCAGCAGGGTTAGCACTATCACCACAAAGCCCACTTGCGCTTTGCGCGTTTTGGAAGACGCTGTGTTCAGAGACGGTTGCACCGTGTTCATGGTCGGACGTGGAATGAAGGAGGACGGCAGTGATGTCTGGCTTTATAGTCGTTTCACCTGGTTGGCCGCGACCCAGGAATTGAAGGAACTGGGCTAGCGTTGCCATTTGACGAAATGAAACAGTTTGCCACGTCGACGTTCCGTTTTCAAAATCTGCTCCATCGTGTAGTAGTCTTGCTGTGTTTTTCCGACAGGCTGTAATTCCGTCTCGTAAAACGTCCCTAGCAACGGTTCCCCTTGAAGATCTTCCAGTTCATAGACTCGCTGCTGTCGGGGTAGGCGCCGTTTAATCAGGAAGTGCTCATCGCTCCAGTTGGGCAAGTAACTTTTCTCGAACTGGCCCTTGGCTTTACTGATCCGTACAGGGTCCCCGACCTTGTACACCGCCTTCGTCGTTCGCTGCGATGGCCTGGGGTACAACACACGGCGGACTTGGGCTTCATTGCGTTGGGTGACGGTAATGGGGGCTCTCTCTATACTCCGGTGATAGGCTCGATTGTAAACCCTCACCAGTTTCGGGAGAACATCGATGTACCGCCTTGTATTCTTATAGGTGAAATATTTATACATGCGGCCTTTGAATGTCCTGTTGAACCTCTCCACCACGGAAGCCTTGGTCTCGTTGTACGTATGGAAGAAAAACACCTTCTGTTTCTTGAGAAAGGCTTGGAACGGTCTGTTAAGGAATTCCGTGCCTTCGTCGGTTTGCAAATACAAAGGTTTGCGCCCGGTCTTGAAGATGTCTTTGAACGCCGCTATGAGATTTGCCCCTGTTTTCGTCCGGATGGGTACCACCCACGCATACTTGGATAGGATATCGATGCACGTCAAGATATACCGATTCTCATCGTTGTGTTTGGCAAAGGCGCTCATATCGACCAAATCCGCTTGCCACTGGGCATCTATTCCTCCCACGATGACCCGGTTCCGTAGAAAATGGCGATGGACAGATCGATGTAAGGTATAGGTGTCTTGTTTTCTTAACCAATCTCGGACTTGGGCACGTTGTATCCCCTGGGGTTTGGCCGCTCGATAGAGAGCCAACAAGGCACTATAGGCCGCCGGACTGTCGGGACTGTAGTATAAGTTATCCAACACCTTCTCCCAGCGCTTCATGGTGACAAAATGATGATGGACCCTGGCTCTATCGTTTATTTATAACGAGTGTATCTTGGGCCGGAGTTTCTTTCTGATTTTTTTCGTGGGCTTCCACAGTGGCCATGGTAAATGACCAGTCCAACTCGTCTGATGACCGCTTGATAAGCACTTGATCCACATCTACCACGGCATCTTCCAATGCAGACCATAGATCAGGGTGAAGGGTAAAATGCAGTGTACCTCCATCTAGCCGAGCCAATTGAGCAAAGAAAGGGCCGCGTCGGATGTACACATCGTGACACAAGCGGATGAGGTCGCCGTCCAGTTCACCAGACAACACCCGTTTGAATTTGGTCCAGCCCTCCCGGGACAGACGAATGTGAGCCGGGCACGGTTGTGTAGGGTCCGCATCACAGATGTCTCCCACCTCCTCCATGATATCGACCTTATCCGCATACACGTGCAGGAAAACTTCGGGGGTCAAGCTGAGATACGCCAGTATTATATGCTCCGTCATGGTCAGTACATGAATGGTACCAGATTTGACTGTCTCTCGTATTTATAGGGAGAACCCCGTGAGATCAAAGGATCAGGTGGTAATGTCACTGGGCTGACTGAGTCTAGCCGGGTAATCAATGGCATCGTCGTCGGGTTCATGGCTAGACAGTTGTTCATGGGGTTCAGCCAGCGCGTCGTCCATAGCACGAGCCCACGCCAACTGGTCTGATGATCGCTCGTCCGGTGTAAACAGCTGGTCCACAATAGGCACCACTTTCTCCACGGCTGACCATAGATCGTGGACTAGGATGAAGCCTCGCGTAGGGTCTTGGTAGCGGCCCAGGCGTAGGAGGAAGATGGTACGGTATACGTAGATGGCATTGTCTATGTGGATGACGTGTCCGTCGAGCTCACCGCTCAACACCCGTTTAAATTTGGTCCAGCCGTCACAAGGTAGCGTCACCGTATTCGATACGGTCTCAGCGGGCGCCCAGCAAATATCTCCACGGTCTTCCACCAGGGTGACTTTATCTTCATAGACGTGTAACCCCACCTGGGGTGTAAGGGGTAGAATGGCTCGTCGGACGGGTGACATGCTTGCTCCAATGTCGAACGGTGAATGATGCACACTCTGTCTCACCCTCGTATTTATAGTCCCACTGTCAATACCACAGCGCCAGGGTCAATAGGGCACAGACTATTGTGAGGCCAACCAGCCGTCGCTGGTTCCGGCGTGAGCGCTCGTGGTCCATAGCGCGAGCATCAAGGATGGCTGCCATAGTCCAGTAGTGGTGAGTGATGGCACGCCTCTCCATCGAGTGCACTCTGTGGAGGACCGCTTCTGTGAACTCGTTGAGGATCTGGCGTCGTCCCTCGTTATCTTCGCCATCTGCAAACATGGACCGGACCACTGCTCGGTAACCCGTGAATGAATTCACCGCGGTGGCATGCTGTAAAATGCGAGTCGCATCTCCGTCATGGCTCTGCAACCGTAGAAATGAAGGTGTGTGATCCCGAGGGACGTGTTTTATAGACCAGGTCACACACGCGCGCCTAGACGTCGGGTGTAGTCCGTGATACGTACCATTCTGATGGGTTAGTCCAAAAGAGAGAACAACAACAACACAGATTACAGATCAATCCTTTTATTATGCGTGAACATCATAGAAATGCATGTACTGACCTGACTGTGGGGGTTTCCCACAATGGCGGTCACCTTCCGCCATTATCCGCCATTATCCGTCATTTTTCCACAATGGCGGCCACTTCCGCCATTAGCCGCCATTTTCCAACAATGGCGGTCAGACAAGTCTGGACATGTCCAAAGGTCACGCTCCATTCACCCAAACCGGAAGTGACGTCATTTTTACATCCGGGCACTTCGCGTCTGCGCCTGCATTGAGGTATGTATGAGGGTCTTCATGCGCGTGCGCGCAATGCGGCTCAGTCGTACACCAGTACACCAGTCTTGATCCTCGACTTGGGATAGAGTGTGCTAAAAATAGATTACCAGCT
>JAVTVY010041880.1:0-18055 GCA_036873755.1 Hanleya hanleyi | reverse complement strand
CGATTTTTAGGCACACCCAAGGGGCATAACTGAGGCAGGACAAACTTTACTCCATGATCCCGATCAGCGTGTAGACGAAACCAGCACTCGATTTGTACGTACTCGTTTGCAGCGTTGATAATGCTGAATAGGATGGCATTATAGATATAAGCTATTAAGAAGACAAGAAGAATTATGATGTAGCAGAACAAGGGCAGTCTATCGTATTATGAAATACGAGAGGGGCCATTACTACGAAACTGCGGAGGGCCACCTTAAGGGGCAGGATGTTTTTTACGAAATTAATTATTCACACGTATCGTAATCTCAGAATGTTTGCGAGTATGGCGGTATACAACACTTGCCAGTCATACATATTATTTTGGGAAATCCGACCGATAACTTTTCCCCTACCCCATCTTTGTTTTGATCAATTTTGCCAATTCTAGCAGGATTTTCGAGAACAAAACTCAAAATTAACCTATTTCTTCTTAATAATGATCATCCATTCGGCAATATGAAGGCCGTGGTTACTTTTCCGCTTTCCAATGATAGCAGAAACGCGGGAAAATGCAAATAAGCGATGTAACCAAGTCAAATTATTGGTAATTTTGCACTCAATTTTCTCTTAGAAACATGGGAAATACTTCAGAAACTTGAGAAATAATTTGTAAAACCATAATAATATACATCCATTCCATCCTTTATGGACTGTAAATGGGTTCTCTTGTAAAGAAAATTTACACTGGCAAATTTATATCATTCTGATAGGACCTCGTTCTGCCATAATATCCACCGAAATCTCAGTCCAGGGGGAGATAACTCCTGTATGGAATACAATATGCAGTAACCTCAATTGTATACTAATGGACACACTGTGGATTATTTTAATCGAACTCCTGGTCTTCTTTCCACCTGCTTCCGAAAATAGAGCTTCAGGTATAACTAGGCAGTCAAAATTAAACAATCTGGCGTAATGATACATCTCCGCTCCGTAACGGAGTCTACATTAAGATAATGCATAGACTCCACTATTATGCCTTAAGGGTGCACTCCGGAGATTCTTTTATTCGGCATGGAATAGACTATGGGTCCGTTTTTCGGCCACCAGTTGTCGCAAAACCTTCAACCCAAATCACTTATATGTATATATTTTCTGAAAGAGCATGATGAAACTATTATTTTAAGATATAACACTGCTATGTTATAGAAAAATTTAACTCGAACATTCTCCTCCATGCTTGCTTCATTTTTCCTAGAAAACCCCTTAAAAATGTCGAAAAATGGTCAAATTCGGCTCAATTTCCAGAAAAATCTGTAAGAGCGATTTCAATTAAACTTCTTACTCACGTTCCCTGGTCCGGTCTCAACTTAAAAAGGCAAAAAAAAAGGGGGTGAAAACCTAACCGTTTTTTGTCAGATTTTCTTCCCGTAAATGAGTCCCGATTTTTAGGCACACCCAAGGGGCATAACTGAGGCAGGACAAACTTTACTCCATGATCCCGATCAGCCAGCACTCGATTTGTACGTACTCGTTTGCAGCGTTGATAATGCTGAACAGGATGGCATTATAGATATAAGCTATTAAGAAGACAAGAAGAATTATGATGTAGCAGAACAAGGGCAGTCTATCGTATTATGAAATTAGAGAGGGGCCATTACTACGAAACTGCGGAGGGCCACCTTGGATATGTCCCATAATGCACCGGGTCAAAATACTCGCTTCTGATTGGACGAGAGCTCCGTGGCGGATTTGAAATACTCGCTTCTGATTGGACGAGAGCTCCGCATTGCATCTGCGCATGCGCAGAATGATATTCCTACCGCACACCCAACCCATCAGATGCCCCTTCACCTAGGCTTCACTTTGATACCTCACTCGACCCCATTGGACCATTAGGGGCTCCCCTACATCCGAAAACGTCTATGCGCATGCGCAGAATGACGCTAGTTCAACCCACTAGTCCAGTAAGATGCCCCTTCACCTAAGCTTCACTTGGATACCTCACTCGACCCCATTGGACCATGAGTAGCTCCCCTAGCTCCAGCACGGCTATTTTCATACCCTTGGGCCACCGCGCATGCGCAGAATGGTGACAACGCCCAAGCCGCTAGTCCAGTCAGATGCCCCTTCACATAAGCTTCACTTTGATACCTCATACGACCCCATTGGACCAGTAGTAGCTCCCCTAGCTCCAAAACGGCTATTTTCATACCCTTGGGCCACCGCGCATGCGCAGAATGCCGCTATGTCAACCCGCTAGTCCAGTAAGATGCCCCTTCACATAGGCTTCACATTGATACATCACTCGATCCCACTGGACCAGTAGTAACTCCCCTAGCTCCAAAACGGCTATTTCCATACCCTTGGGCCACCGCGCATGCGCAGAATGACGCTAGTTCAACCCCACACCCAGCCCATCAGATGCCCCTTCACCTAGGCTTCACTTTGATACCTCACTCGACCCCACTGGACCAGTAGTAACTCCCCTAGCTCCACCACACGAGTTGTCTCCCTTGCGTCAGTGTGTGCAGATGGCGCTATGATCGACGCCGTGATGTGGAAAGGGCGTCCCCACACCATCCTGGAGCCGCCATTTTGTTTGTTGATTTTCTGCGGAGATACACGGGACAATAAACGCTCGACCCTAGGGTGGTACAGATGCTAGACTGATCCTATTAACATGGTACAACACCTATAGATTATGTTTATTATTATTATATGGCTTAGAGGGTTTTTTGAGGGTAATGTGAGGGTTTTTTCTCCCCGTGACCTCCCCACCGCCTCGTTTGCTCCCTTGCGCCGCCATTTTGAACCCACCACCACCACCCACACGCCGCCATTTTGTACACACACATCCACAGAACGCCGAGCCAGTGACGTCATATGCAAATTTCTGAGGTCAAATTTTACTCGCTTCTCATTGGCTGTGTGACCTCCACGTGACCTCCACAAAATATGCAAATTTCTGAGGTCAATGAGGTTCAGATCGGTCTTTGTATACTACTTGGGTGATTCGTAATAAAATTATCTAAAACCCTCGCTGGAGGTGACTGGGGCCGACCTATAGCCCTCATACTGGTGAGGGCTATATATTATTTAGCTAATCACATTGGTAAAATAAAAGATGTATTTATAAACAATATAAGTTTGTTCTATTTTTTTACCTCAGTTTTCATTTTAGTTCAATTTTAGTCTCATCATATGGCTTTATGACACCAACCTACGAACCGTTAATGTTATGCTATATACCATGTATACATCTTTTATATTGTTTTAAAATGTGCTATAAGACTGTATAATACTGATATATACTGTGTATATGTATAATATCTTATCACTATGTGACTCATTTATCGTAAAACATATGTGGAAATCCTTATATATAGAAAATAAAAATAATACATAAAAAAAAAATTATTTAAAAACTATGTTCAAAATAACCTAAAAAATATAGGGTGGGGGAAATGTCCACTGGGGGAAATGTCCACTGGGGGAAATGCCCAGTGGGGAAATGTCCATGGTGGGGATGTCCGTTGGGGGAAATTTGGGGGAAATGTCCGTACACCGAAGCTCCATGTTACTATTCCTGACAAATGCCGGTTTCCCCGAATTTACATGTTACTATATTAGACGAATGCCCCGAAGATATGTTACTGTGTCTGGTGAATACATTAGAAGCTTCATGTTACTATATACTTGGCGAATATCCTGAAGCTTCGTGTTACTATACTTTGCAACCATGTAGTTACCCAGACGCTATTGAGAAGATGAAAATAAGGGGAGATAACTCAATTTTGATTTTGAAGACAACGTGCAAGCGTAACTTAAATATATTTAATTTATCCAACTATACACACGCATATGTATACCTAACTAGATTTCCCTCACAAGCAAAGTTACCGTTGTATTTCCACATTTAGATATGTTCTTATCTAAATAAAAGGATTTTATATCGATTACAAGATCAAGTCACATATCATGGATGTATTTTTTTTTTCTAACTCGCATGATTCAATGGATTCGAAACTATTATTTCCTTTGTCCAAGATTTTATGGTTGACCGCGTTCTGTACACCGCTTATTATCATAACTGCTCTTTGTGGTATGGCATTTGGTTATTGTAAAACAATTTTCACCATGTTTGACCACATGCCAGTTTGGTCTATAGAAAAAAGGATTGACCAAATATATTTCTTTCTATTCGCTCTATCAATGCGAGCAATGTAACCATGCATTGACATGGACGCTATTGTGAGGATGAGAACACGGGAATTTAACCCGATGTTAAGACTACAACGCATATGCATAACTTCGCTATATCATATTCAAGACCAGGGGGATTAATTAAGTATCCCAATGACATCATGTTTACGTCATCAAACGAGAAGTTAGCTCATATATTTGATATCGAACAATTTGAACCCGCACCCTGAACCTGCGACTTGAAGCGCTTAATTTTACACTATTTATATCTGTATTAATATATACCTTAATATACTAGTGATCCTTAACTGTCCGGTTCACGAAGATTTGAGGGTCGATATAATGTCCGAAATTAGTTTTATTTATGGTGATTCTTTTAAAACAACGTCTGATAAAGAATTATTATGTGTAATTCTTTCTTTGGAAGAATTATCGGTCAAAACCTGCCATAGAATACTCGAACGCCACAGAGGTATCGTTTATGGGTAACCTTTTATTGTATAGACTGAATAACGTAAGTATAGTAGGGAAAGGACCGATTCTTTATTATTTTTGAGGCTGAGGCGTGAGGCTGGTGGCGTGACGTCAGTAGTAGGGAGACTGCACGAAGGGTATTATTTTGCCGGGGGAGGTAACTCTTGCATCCACCAGGGGGCGCTGTCCCGTATGACGTCACTTCCGGTCTGGGTGAATGGAACGTGACCTCTGTATGACGTCACTTCCGGTTTGGGTGAATGGGGCGTGACTTGTGAGGATGATAGGAGATGTACTGACCTGTCTGTGGGGATGTCGTTCATCTCCGTGTCTTTTCGGTGAGAGGAACATGTACTGGGGTTTTTCCCCACAATGTCGTTCACCTCCGTATTTCTTCGGTCAGGTCCGTGGGAGCTTGTACTGATCTGTCTGTGGGGTTTTTCCCACAATGTCGTTCACCTCCGTATTTCCTCGGTCAGGTCCGTGGGAACATGATAGGAGATTGCAACATTGTTGCACGTTCGCTACAATGTTGCGAAGATGTCACGGAGATCACCGAAGAGACACGGAGATCACCGAAGAGGCACGGAGATCCCCGAAGGGGGCGAGAGGGGTCCCTAGTGTACCGATGGGGTCGTATGAGGTATCAATGTGAAGCATACGTGAAGGGGCATCTGATGGGGTGGGTGTGGGGTTGAAATATCGTCATTCTGCGCATGCGCAGTAGACCAAGGGTATGGAAATAGACGTTTTGGGGTCTAGGGGAGCCCCTAGTGGTCCGATGGAGTCCAGTGACACTGGAGGTGTTGTGGGTGGTGGTGTGGGTTGTTCGCACAGACGTCACTTCTGAGTTTTACTAAAACTATCTTCGAACACAGAAGAGTTCCAATGTTCCCCTTAGACGTAGCACCCGGCCCGGCCCGCCCCGCCCCGCCCCGCCTCGGCCGCAGCGCGCGCGGATTATCCGGCCGCAGCGCGCGCGCGGGCTCTCCTAGGCCACTGATAGGCTACTTTCTCCACGGTGTTCAAAGCCAGTTTCACCGAATCCGCACATGTCTGTTATAGCCTTCATGCATTATGCTCATATAGAAAACACTCAAGAGAGGGGTTTTTTTTGGGTGAGATCTCATTTTTTTGTTCAGTGAACAACAACAACGTGAGAACAACCACGTGAAAACTGAAGCCCAGAACAGAGGGCTTGTACATTGAAAGAACTGAAGCCCAGAACAGGGGGCTTGTAAACTTAAGCCCAGAACAGGGGGGCTTGTACATTGCGGTCCTCGGCCTTGGGGTACTCGTCAAACATCTGTACGATGGTAGATAAGGGTCTTCCCCGGCATCGATGGTACAGGTAAAACAAGCAATATTGTCCGCACACGCTACTGGCCAGGCTTTGCAACGTTTGGGTCCGGCGTGAGCGCTCGTGGTCCATAGCCCGAGCATCAAGGATGGCTGTCATAGTCCAGTAGTGGTGAGTGATGGCACACCTCTCCATCGTGTGTACTCTGTCGAGGACCGCTTCTGTGAACTCTTTCAGAATCTGGCGTCGCCCCTCGTTGTCGGCGCCATCTGAAAACATGGACCGAACCACTGCTCGGTAACCTGTGAGTGAATTAACCACGGCCGCATGCTGTAAAATGCGAGTCGCATAGGGATGGATGTCCGTCATGGCTCTGTAACCGTAGAAATGAAAGTGTGGGATCCAGAGGGGCGTGTTTTATAGACCATGTCACACATGCGCGCCTAGACGTAGCTCTACGAGTGTAATCCGTGATACGTACTATTCTGATTGGTTATGTGGCTCCTGTAGATATAGTACCTCATCGACAATGGGGACTACTTGTTCCAAAGCCGTCCATAGATCCGGGTCCAGGGTAAAACCACCGTCGTTCAGACAGAGGAGTCGAGCGAAAAAGGGACCGCAGAAAATGTAGACGTCGTCACACAGGTGAATGCTATCACCGTGCAGGTCACCCAACAACACCCGTTTCAAGGTAGTCCATCCTTCCGGTGACAAAGAGACGTGCGCTTTGGGTTCAGGCGTACACCAACACCTAAGTCCGCTATCGATGAGGTCCACTCGTTTGGGTTACAACAATAGGGTGCAGCCAGGTGTAAGCCTCCGGGTAGCCACAGTCCCTTCTTTCACCTCGGGGTGTAGTAAGTCATCCACCTCGGGGAGTACATCTTTCAGTGCCATCCATAAGGGTGGACCGAGTGTGATATAGGTACCTCCACTCTGGTCCAACCGGGGAAAAAGGGAATCCTCTCCAGCAGTGCGTATGTGCACACCGACTTCCACGTGCATGAAATCCCTTTCGGGCTCTTTTCCCTGTAACAATCGTGTCAATAGAGTCCAGCCTGATAGCGATAACAAAATCTTCACCTTCTGCGGTGCATCTTGGGCCAGCTCCAGGTGATCGTCATTGACGATGAGGTAGACGTCGGACGTCAGTTGGAATAACGCAACCTCTGTTCCGCTCGCTGCCATGGTGGGGAATGAAAAGCGAACGGTTAGAGAGGTGGCTTTATAGTGTACCTGTTGGGTAGGGTTTTATACACCGTGTGAGTGATGGGCACTTGTTATACTCGCTTGCGCCATAAGGTCAATAAGGTTAGAAATGCGCTTTTTCTACTACGCCCTGTGACGGCCCTTCGTGAAAGTCCGTGATTGTTCGGTAGTGTAATGTTATTTTGTATAGGATTTCATTTAACACGAGATTTCACTAGTCAAAGCTTAAGCACAAAATGAGGATAAATAGGCCAATGAATGCAGCAATGCCCTAAATATTCCCACTTTTATACACCTACATAGAAGTACCCGGATGTAGGCGCGGGCGTAGGCGAAAGCATCCTAGTACTCGGATGTAGGCGCAGCCGTGAGCGAAATTCTAGTACCCGTCCATTGGTTCTTTTATCGATCGATCATTGGCTCTTTTTCTCGACCGCTGATTGGTCCAAATGGAACTGCCCATCCTTCCCAGGTTAATTTACAATCCCCTTTTTTGGGTTCAAGCTCTGTATATCGATGCCGCAACATTGTTGCCGAACCTTGCCGAAAGGGAGACCTTTTGACTTGGATGTGACCTTTGACCTTTTGACCCGACATTCATCCGCGCACTTCCGGTGATGCCGCGCACTTCCGGATAACCCCCGCGCGCGCGCTGCGGCCTGATAACCCGCGCGCGCTGCGGGGCCGGGCCGGGTGCTACGTGTAAGGGGAACATTGGAACTCTTCTGTGTTCGAAGGTAGTTTTAGTGAAACCCGGAAGTGACGTCTGTGCGAACAACCCACACCTCCACCCAACCCCATCCAGGGACCCCTAGTGGTGGGTCACACACACACACTACCTCACGCATCCCCCAACATGCCTGCTTTCTATACTACGACCAGACTGCGCATGCGCAGACTCTTGAACACGAACGAACCAGTCGGATGAGTCCAGTCGGATGCTGCTTCACAAGAGCTTCAACATAAGACCTCATACGACTCCTTCGGACCCATAGTGACCCCTGTCGGCGCCAAAATGTCTATTTCCATACACGTTCTCTACTGCGCATGCGCAGAATGACGTCAGTTCCACGTCACACCCACCCCGTCGGATACTCCCTCACGACTGCTTCACATGGACACCTCACTCGATCCCATCGGCCCAATAGGGGCCCACCTAAACCCCAACACGTCTATTTCTATACTACGGCCAGACTGCGCATGCGCAGACTATTGACAACGAACGACACACTAGTCCAGGCGGATGCTCCCTCATGACAGCTTCAAAATAAGACCTCATACGACACCATAGGATCATTAGGGGCTCACCTAAACCCTAAAACGTTTATTTCCACACCCTTTTCCCAGAATTCCCTGTCTGCGCATGCGCAGAATATGGACAACGGCCGAGACACTAGTCCAGTCGGATGCCCCCTCACCTATGCTTCACATTGATACCTCACTTAACTCCATCGGCTCATTAGTGGCTCACCTACATCCCAAAACGTCTATTTTCATACCCTTCGTCTATTGCGCATGCGCAGAATGACGATATTCCGACCCCACATCCACCCAGTGGGATGCCCCCTCACATAGGCTTCACATTGATACCTCACTCGACCCCATCGGTCCATTAGGGACCCACCTAGACCCCAAAACGGCTATTTCCATACCCTTGGTCTACCGCGCATGCGCAGAATGACGATATTTCAACCCCACACCCAGCCCGTCGGATGCGCCTTCACGAATGCTTCACATTGATACCTCATACGACCCCATCGACCCACTAGTGGCTCCCCTAGATCCCAAAACGGCTATTCCATACCCTTGGTCTACCGCGCATGCGCAGAATGACCATATTCCAACCCCACACCCAGCCCCTCGGATGCCCCCTCACATAGGCTTCACATTGATACCTCACTGGACTCCATCGGACCACTAGGGGCTCCCCTAGACCCCAAAACGTCTATTTCCATACCCTTGGTCTACCGCGCATGCGCAGAATGACGATATTTCAACCCCACACCCACCCCATCAGATGCCCCTTCACGAATGCTTCACATTGATACCTCATACGACCCCATCGGTACACTAGGGACCCCTCTCGCCCCCTTCGGGGATCTCCGTGTCTCTTCGGGCACCTCCGTGTCTCTTCGGTGATCTCTGTGACATCTTCGCAACATTGTAGCGAACGTGCAACAATGTTGCAATCTCCTATCATGTTCCCACGGACCTGACCGAAGAAATACGGAGGTGAACGACATTGTGGGAAAAACCCCACAGACAGATCAGTACAAGCTCCCACGGACCTGACCGAAGAAATACGGAGGTGAACGACATTGTGGGGAAAACCCCCAGTACCATTCGGAACTCTCGAGCGGAAATCTACGAAGGGGACTGATTCTACGCTCGGGGGACGACAACATGAATTTCCTATGAATCTCCAGATGTGACGTGGCTCCGAAGCCCAATCACTCTCACGGAAGCCTTAATCCCCGACCAGCAAATATTTCCCTGCGAGTCTCCGATTTACGTCAGATATTCTAAAAACTGTTTATTCTTTTCATTCGAAGCACGTTTCAATAGAAAACCATCAGTTTAAATGGTACACACGCCACGTATTGACAAGATATAATTCCCGTGACGTCACTGACAGTTCCCTGACAGACCGAAGTCACATGACCACGCTCTAGTCCAAAATGGCCTCAATGGCCTTCGAGGGACATCTCAAAACGGAGATCCCCGAGAAGTTGCGAATGCCCCCAGTACATGTTCCTCTCACCGAAAAGACACGGAGATGAACGACATCCCCACAGACAGGTCAGTACATCTCCTATCATCCTCACAAGTCACGCCCCATTCACCCAAACCGGAAGTGACGTCATACAGAGGTCACGCTCCATTCACCCAGACCGGAAGTGACGTCAAACGGGACAGCGCCCCCTGGTGGATGCAAGAGTTACCTCCCCCGGCAAAATAATACCCTTCGTGCGGTCTCCCTACTACTGACGTCCCGGATGACGTTACTTCCGATCACGTGACATCCGGGTCACGTCCCGGTCAAAGTCACACCCGGGTCACTTCCTGTGACGTCATTTCCAGTGTCGTGACGGCCCAGCAAGAGTTATCTGCCCCTACATAAGACCCCAGTGATTACCAATGTTAATCTACGGGGAATGCATGTTTGAGATAAAGCTGTGGAACCTTGTTTTCTTTGTCTCGCGATGTAGAACACGATGAGAGGGGTCTCGAAGCCATGGGTTGAATTTCGCTGAAAAGTTCAGGCAGGTCTGGGTTGAACATGTTAGGTCCATTATAGGTCCATGTAAGGGCACTAGACAATGTTAGTCCCCATGGGGAACCCACTCATGGACATTTGCGGTATGGGGTGTGGACCCTTGTTTTCTTCATCTCGAACTGTAGAACACGATGGGAGGGATCTCGAGGCCATGCGTTGACTTTTGTTGAAAAAGTTACCGTGCGCATTCGCAGTAGGCAGACAGATCGAGGTGAACGTTTTGGGATCTAGATTGACCCATAGTGGTCCGATTGGGTCGTGTGATATATCAGTTTGAAGCATTCGTGGGGGGTGGGAGTCCAACTGGATGGGTCAGGGGTGGGAATATCGTCTATCTTCGCACGCGCACTAGAAAAAGTGTATTTGAATGGACGTTTTGGGGTCGAGATGGACCCATATTGGTCCGATTGGGCCGTGTTAGGTCCCATCGTGAAGCTCTCGTGGGGACCATCCGACTGGACTAGTGTTTCGTTCATTTTCAACATTCTGCGAATGCGCAGACAGGGATTGACGGGAAAAAGTGCACTGGAATGGATGTTTTGGGGTCGAGGTGGGCCCATAGTGGTGCCAATGTGTCAGGGAGGGTATCAGTTTGAAGCTCTCATGAGGTAGCGTCCAACTGGACTGGTGTGGAGTAAAAGTAGCGCAGGCGCAGGCAGGAAATGATGGGGAAATTGTATTGGAATGAACATTTTGGGGTCGAGGTGGGCCCATAGTGGGCGTACCGAGTTGGGGAGGGTATCCATGTGAAGTCATGGGTGGGTGTATGTTTTCTAAGAAAAAAAACTGAGTCATAGAAAAGAGAATGTTGTTGTTGTTGTTGTTGTTGTTGTTGTTGTTGTTTTGAGAGAGTGTAGTCTCTCAATTTCGGGGAAGTAAAAGTCAAGGAAAGTAATCCAGTTCAGTAGTACAGGAAGCAGAAACTGTCAGGGTTAATTTTTCGGGGAATTTTCTGGGAAAACCCCTGTTCTATTTATAGATCACTCGGGAGTAGTAGAGAAAGGGAGTTTCAGCGGTGCAATGGGGTGTTTGGAGGAGGTAAGGGTCTTGCTTCATCTGGCAACCGAGTAGAGTTACCTGTGTGTGCGTGTGTGGAGGAAGAGGAGGAGGGAGGATGGAGAAGAAGGAGGGGGAGGAAGAGTGAGTGAGTGGGTGAGTGTGGTGGTGGTGGTGATGTGGACAGATGAGAGAACGACAACAAGGATGACAGGTCAATCATTTATTATTCCCACCAGCACATCATACCCACGCTGGGGGAGGCGCGTTGGATATGTTTACAATTCTCGTAGGCTCTTGTCCAATCAAAAGCCGCCATTTCAGAAAGTTCAATTTTCGGTCATGTTCGCTCTGATCCGTTTGTCCTAAGCGTCTTCGGGCAGTCCACGATACTGGAGCACGGAGCTCTTACTTCTCCCATTGATAGGCAGGAAAGGAAGATGGAAGGGCTCCTCGACACTGGGATCAATCTCCATCGGCTCTTCAGTTCGGGGCGGCTCCTCGACCTCCATGGGTTCTTCCATTCGAGGATGCACTTCCATGGGAACTGAAATATCCGGTCTCGAGAGTGGCGAGCATGATGCGTGTATGACACTTTGGTGACGTCTCAATTGACGGATGTTTAAAGAATATATCACACTCTGCATATGTATGCATGGGAACTTTATGGCGTGCACGTGTGTGACGACGTAGGGGGGTGGGAGAGGGGTGTCCAACTGGATGGGTCAGGGGTGGGAATATCGTCTATCTTCGCACGCGCACTAGAAAAAGTGTATTTGAATGGACGTTTTGGGGTCGAGATGGACCCATATTGGTCCGATTGGGCCGTGTGAGGCCCCATCGTGAAGCTCTCGTGGGGACCATCCGACTGGACTAGTGTTTCGTTCATTTTCAACATTCTGCGAATGCGCAGACAGGGAATGACGGAAAAAAGTGCACTGGAATGGATGTTTAGGGGTCGAGGTGGGCCCATAGTGGTAAGTAGTAGGGTCTACCATTTTCGACTCTTATTTCCCAGGGAAATAACTCTGTTTTGTGGAGGTCACGTGGAGGGGGCGCCACCAGCTCAAGGGACCAAAAACGACCTCCAGCACCGAAGAGTTCCAATCTAGGGAGAGGTAACTCTGGGTCACCATATTTTCGGCAAAGGGCCCCTGGGCATGTATTCTTCCGCGGTGGTGCGGTCGCGGGAAAAGGCTTCCGCGGAGAAAAAGTAGTCCCCAGACTTCAAATACGCTGCATGGTCCGATTGGGCCGTATGAGGTATCCATGTGAAGCATTCGTGAAGGGGCATCTGATGGGCTGGGTGTGGGGTTGAAATATCGTCATTCTGCGCATGCGCGGTAGACCAAGGGTATGGAAATGGCCGTGTTGGGATCTAGGGGAGCCCCTAGTGGGTAGGTGTGGGGTTGAAATATCGTCATTCTGCGCATGCGCGGTGGCCCAAGGGTATGGAAATAGACGTTTTGGGGGCTAGGTGGGCCACTAGTGGGTCGATGGAGTTGAGTGAAGTATCCATGTGAAGCATTCGTGAAGGCGCATCTGATGGGCTGGGTGTGGGATTGAAATATCGTCATTCTGCGCATGCGCGGTAGACCAAGGGTATGGAAATGGCCGTGTTGGGATCTAGGGGAGCCCCTAGTGGGTCGATGGAGTCGAGTGAGGTATCCATGTGAAGCATTCGTGAAGGCGCATCTGATGGACTGGGTGTGGGGTTGAAATATCGTCATTCTGCGCATGCGCAATAGACCAAGAGTATAGAAATAGCCGTTTTGGGATCTACGGCAGTCCCTAATGGACCGATGGGGTCGAGTGAGGTATCCATGTGAAGCCTAGGTGAGGGGGCATCCGATTGGACTAGTGTCTCGGCCGTTGTCCACAGTCTGCGCATGCGCAGACAGGGAATTCTGGGAAAAGGGTGTGGAAATAGACGTGTTAGGGTTTAGGTGAGCCCCTAATGATCCTATGGTGTCGTATGAGGTCTTATTTTGAAGCTGTCGTGACGGAGCATCCGCCTGGGCTAGTCTGTTGTTCGTTGTCAATAGTCTGGGCATGCGCAGTCTGGCCGTAGTATAGAAATAGACGTGTTGGGGTTTAGGTGGGCCACTAGTGGGCCGATGGGATCGAGTGAGGTATCCATGTAAAGCAGTCGTGAGAGAGTATCCCACGGGCTGGATGTGACGTGGAACTGACGTCATTCTGCGCATGCGCAGTAGAGAAAGTGTATGGATTATGTTCTGTATTATACAATCGGATAGGGGTTGTCGTGAATAACAACAAGTTCAGCAATGTTTATATAGTTTATTATCCCCAATGTTACATCATACCCAGGCTGGGGGAGCCGCCCTGGGTATGTTTAGTATGTTCACAGCAAAACAAATTGAAATATCAATCACCATGTTTTCTTATTTAACGCACCGTCACATTAGGTACAAGTGTTCACTGAGCTCAAGTCAACGATCAGCATGTAGACATAGAGAGTATGTGCGGCATGTTATGGTATTCATCAGTGCACGGGTGACGCATTCAACCGATGGCGGTGGTCGGTCAGCTTGGTAAGGAAAAACGTGACATTGGTTACCCTCTCTACCACCCATTGTGTGTTGGGGCGTTGACGATGTGCCCATCTCAAGGCATCCACGGTGTCCAGTATCTCCAGCATCGTCTCTAGTGACCTCCGGTTAATGATGGTGAACGGCTGGTCAGACACATAGATATTATTGCCGGGATAATAATACCGTAACTGATCCGTCTTTTTGTGACGTAAGATGTACCCGAAAGCGACATTCAATTTGAAGGCCGTAGTTTGATCTTTGAAGATGGCTTCCACGTAGCTGTGTAGACGGGTGAGGTTGGTCAGTGGGAAATTGTAAATATCTTGAATAGGGCCATGAGGGTGGAAACAGTGCCGTGTCATGGACCAATGGCGCCGATCGATGTCACTCACTGGATGATTGTCCTGTAAGAGATCGCCCAGAAAATGTTCGATGTTGTCAGGCGTATGACTCGAAACCGTAACGGAGGGGTCCGGCTGGATATCCAGGCTCTTCTGAACTGTGGGTATAGGCGGGCTCTCCTTTATCGCATCACCAGTGGCGTTCGTCTCCCCGGGCTTATCTTCACTGGGTCTGACCTTCGGCGGCTCCTCTTCAGTAGGAAGTTGTCGCTCATGCCATGGTACCGGGGCATAAATCAAACGCTGATGCCGTCTTAACTGACTGCGTCGTTTGAAGAGTTGACCACAATCCTCGCATGGACGCTTGGGTGGCCGATGAATTGAACGTTCATGGCGCAGTAAAGAATCTTCCCGATTAAATGACCGTGCGCAGGTTATACAAGTATACAGTCCTTCGTTGTGGGCGGCCGTGTCGTGGCGACGTAAATTGTCTAGACGAGTAAACTGCTTCTGGCAAGTTGTGCAAGTGAACATCGTGGTGGTTGACAGAGTGTCTGATGAAACGGCCAGGCCGCTTTCCTTTTATAGCACGCTAGCTGGTGATCTATTTTTAGCACACTCAGTTCAACTACCCCAAGTCGAGATATACAGAGCTTGAACCCCAAAAGGGGATTGTAAATTAACCTGGGAAGGCTGAGCAGTTCCATTTGGACCAATCAGCGGTCCAGAAAATGAGCCAATGAGCGATCGATAAAAGAACCAATGGACGGGTACTAGAATTTCGCTCACGTCTGCGCCTACATCCGGGTACTGGGATGCTTTCGCCTACGTCCGCGACTACATCCGGGTACTTCTATGTAGGTGTATAAAAGTGGGAATGTTTAGGGCAATGCTGCATTCATTGGCCTGCTTGACCTGACCAGCCTGAGCCTGCCTCACAAGCCTGAGCCTGCCTCACCGGAGCTATACCATGAGACGTGGAGAAGATTTTCCAGGGGATCCTCCGGCGCTGTTATCTTTGTTGTTGTTGTTGCTCTCTTTTTTGGACTAACCCATCAGAATAGTACGTATCACGGACTACACCCGTAGAGCTACGTCTAGGCGCGCATGTGTGACATGGTCCATAAAACACATCTCTCTGGATCCTATACCTCCATTCCTACGGTTTCAGAGCCATGACGGACACCCGTCCCTATGCGACTCGCATTTTACAGCATGCGGCCGTGGTTAATTCGCTCACGGGTTACCGAGCAGTGGTTCAGTCCATGTTTTCAGATGGCGACGACAACGAGGGGCGACGCCAGATCCTGAACGAGTTCACAGAAGCGGTCCTCGACAGAGTGCACTCGATGGAGAGGTGTGCCATCACTCACCGCTACTGGACTATGACAGCCATCCTTGATGCTCGGGCTATGGACCACGAGCGCTCACGCCGGAATCAGCGACGGCTGGTTGGCCTAGTCATGGCCTGTGCCCTATTGACCCTGGCGCTGTGGCATTGACCGTGGCACCTGATTATAAATACGAGGGTCAGACACAGTGTGCGTCATTCACCGATCGTCATTGGGTCAACCATGTCACCAGTTCTACGAGCCATCCTTCCCCTTACAACCCGGGTGGGGTTACACGTCTATGAAGATAAAGTCACCCTCGTGGAAGACCGTGGAGATGTTTGCTGGTCGCGCGCTGAGACCGTATCGAATACGGTTACGCTACACCGTGACGGCTGGACCAAATTTAAACAGGTGTTGAGCGGCAAGCTCGACGGACACCTCATCCACATAGACAATGCCATCTACGTACACCGTGGACCCTTCTTCCCACGCCCGGGCCGCTACCAAGACCCTACGCGAGGCTTCACCCTAGACCCCGATCTGTGGACAGCCTTCGAGAAAGTGGTGCCCATCGTGGACCAGCTGTTTACACCGGACGAGCGGTCATCAGACGAGTTGGAGTGGGCTCGTGCCCTGAGAGAAGCGGCAGCAGAACCCAATGAACAAATGTCTAGCCATGAACCAGACGACGATGCCATTGATTACCCGGCTAGACTCAGTCAGCCCAGTGACATGACCACCCGATCCTTTCATCTCACGGGGTTCTCCCTATAAATACGAGAGACAGTCAAATCTGGTACCATTCACGTACTGACCATGACGGAGCATATAATACTGGCGTATCTCAGCTTGACCCCGAGGTTTTCCTGCACGTGTATGCGGATAAGGTCGATATCATGGAGGAGGTGGGAGACATCTGTGATGCGGACCCTACACAACCGTGCCCGGCTCACATTCGTCTGTCCCGGGAGGGCTGGACCAAATTCAAACGGGTGTTGTCTGGTGAACTGGACGGCGACCTCATCCACTTGTGTCACGATGTGTACATCCGACGCGGCCCTTTCTTTGCTCAATTGGCTCGGCTAGATGGGGGTACAGTGCATTTTACCCTTCACCCTGATCTATGGTCTGCATTGGAAGATGCCGTGGTAGATGTGGATCAAGTGCTTATCAAGCGGTCATCAGACGAGTTGGACTGGTCATTTACCATGGACACTGTGGAAGCCAACGAAGAAAATCAGAAAGAAACTCCGGCCCAAGATATACCCGTTATAAATAAACGATAGAGCCAGGGTCCATCATCATTTGTCACCATGAAGCGCTGGGAGAAGGTGTTGGATAACTTATACTACAGTCCCGACAGTCCGGCGGCCTATAGTGCATTGTCGGCTCTCTATCGAGCGGCCAAACCCCAGGGGATACAACGTGCCCAAGTCCGAGATTGGTTAAGAAAACAAGACACCTATACCTTACATCGATCTGTCCGTCGCCATTTTCTACGGAACCGGGTCATCGTGGGAGGAATAGATGCCCAGTGGCAAGCGGATTTGGTCGATATGAGCGCCTTTGCCAAACACAACGATGGGAATCGGTATATCTTGACGTGCATCGATATCCTATCCAAGTATGCGTGGGTGGTACCCATCCGGACGAAAACGGGGGCGAATCTCATAGCGGCGTTCAAAGACATCTTCAAGACCGGGCGCAAATCTTTGTATTTGAAGACCGACGAAGGCATGGAATTCCTCAACAGACCGTTCCAACAGTTTCTTAAAGCCCAGAAGGTGTTTTTCTTCCATACGTACAACGAGACCAAGGCTTCCGTGGTGGAAAGGTTCAACAGGACATTCAAAGGCCGTATGTATAAATATTTCACCTATAAGAATACAAGGCGGTACATCGATGTTCTCCCGAAACTTGTGAGTGGTTACAATCGAGCCTATCACCGGAGTATAGAGAGAGCCCCCATTACCGTGACCCAACGCAATGAAGCCCAAGTCCGGCGTGTCTTGTACCCCAGGCCATCGCAGCGAACGACGAAGGCGGTGTGCAAGGTCGGGGACCCTGTACGGATCAGTAAAGTCAAGGGCAAGTTCGAGAAAAGTTACTTGCCCAACTGGAGCGATGAGCACTTCCTGATTAAACGGCGCCTACCCCGACAGCAGCGAGTCTTTGAACTGGAAGATCTTCAAGGGGAACCGTTGCTAGGGACGTTTTACGAGACGGAATTACAGCCTGTCGTAAAAACAAAGCAAGACTACTACACGGTGGAGCAGATTTGAAAACGGAACGTCGACGTGGCAAACTGTTTCATTTCGTCAAATGGCAAGGCTGGCCCAGTTCCTTCAATTCCTGGGTCGCTGCCAACCAGGTGAAACGA
>JAVTVY010041879.1:0-19241 GCA_036873755.1 Hanleya hanleyi | reverse complement strand
GGATGTACCAACTGATCGGGGACGGGTAGCAGTTGAACTTGGCTATCTTCTTCTTGATCATAGTGTTGGAACACATGTTGGAGCATTTGTTGAAACGGTGAACTTTCCAGGGAGGTGACATCATCATCATCATGCTGTAGTACCGGTTCTTCTTGTTGATCTGTAAATAGGGTGGGCTGTAATATATCATCTAGCCATTGGTCCTCTATCGGTGGGTGTTGTGTACTTTCCAGCGCAGTGACATCATGCTGTGGTACGGGTGAGTGTTGTTCATCTGGGGGCTGTAATATATCATCCAGCCATTTTGTGTTCTGCATCGGTGAGAGTGATAGGTGACCATCACTCAGCAAGTCTTTTATCACTGCATCAATATCCATTATTTCAGACATCATGTAATTGTGAATGAACAAGATAAAAAACACTGCTATTTATACCGTACAGCACGCGGACGTCAGCGAAATGGAGGATGCAAACGTGCACGCTGCAAGAAATTTTGTGTTTCTTTGACAATTTTAATCCTGTGTGATTTTGCAATAAATGCCAGGTCAGTATAAAAAATTATTTCAAATTGAACGGGGGCAACTCAGGGATGTAGCATTTAAAAATTAAGAAAATTAGCAGTAGACTAAGCCACTATTTTAATGATTTCATCCATTTTAGACGCGTAAGACAAAAAAATTAACCCACGAAGGGTGGTTGCGCGTGCAAAATCTCAGGATTGTAAATTAACCCAGGAAGGGTGGTCGCGCGGACGTTGGCGTAAACATTTTGGTACACCCACCAATCAGCGATGCCGTGTAACTGTGATGCTATTAATAGACACAATCATTTATCATAACATTGCAGTGAGAATGTACCAAAATCAAGGGATTCTGGCGTAAGTTAGAGACTATATACATGAGAACATGATGCATGCACGCCACGCGGCCCTTCTCAGGGCCAAAACCTCCAATGTTATTTCAATACATGCAATGATTTAACATACGAATTGACTAGTGCGAAATTTCGTGCAAAATGAAGAGATTGTAGCGTAACCCAGGAAGGGTGGTCGTGCGGACGTCGGCGTAAACATTTTTTTGGTACACCCACCAATCAGCGATGCCGTGTAACTGTTATGCTATTAATAGACACAATCATTTATCATAACACTGCATTACCCCCGAACATCTCCGAATCACAGCGCCATGTTGGTTTACAACAGGGCCGACACCCACCGTGTTGATTTACAACATGAGTGCCTACACATATATATATATATTTAGCGCAATCAATGTTATTACCATTCATACACAATAATACATCATGACTACAAGAAGACTAGTATTCGAGGATCCTAGAGACCATAGGGAGGTGATTACACATGAAGAGGATGGCGGTGTGACGATTATTACAAGCCTACAGCGAGTGCATCAACGTCATATTGCCGATACGTTGAGACGCCAAAGTGCACAACAAGACCAAGAGGTGACGGCGGCTATGGATGAAGATAATAATGATGACACGGACGAAGAAGAACTGCCCACCGTACAGTGGTTAAACTGTAACAGAAACTGTCACAAACCACCAGAAAATACAACGGCTACCCAAACGCCAATTATAACAACACCAGAAACAGAGATGCCAGCTACAACAGCACCACCACCTGAACAACAACAACAACAACAACAACAATACTCTTGCGACGAGGTAACCCGCATGAACGAAGAGATGCTGCGCCTACACGACCAGGTGGCCAGCCAAAACGAACAGATGGACGAAATGAGAGAAGACATGAAGCAAATGGACAGAGTGAAGGTTCAACTACAAAAAGACCTGCATAAAGAACTAAGTAAAGCCAACTGCAGTGTGTGTACAAACGAGGAAACAGAGTACGCCCTATTTCCGTGCGGACATTTATGCGTATGCGAAGAATGCTGGGTGACACTAACGTGTACAGGGGATGAGTGCCACTGCAATGAGACCGACGAACAGCATTTTAAAATAAAGTGTCCCGTCTGCAGGAGGCAGGTGGCCGGAGTGAAGAAAATCTACCGCTCCTAAAAAAACAAGTGTAGTAACACTTTCCAACGGCCCTTTTCAGGGCCACCCCATTCCTTCGAAAGAGAAACTTCTAACTGAGCACAAAAAATATAACATCAGCTCCCCCACTAAATGAACACTAACACGCATTTTTTTTAAATTTTTTTGAAATTTTTATTTAACACAATAGAATGAAACAAACATGTTTTTATCTGAATGTTTTCAACTTGAAAAGTAGTTCAATATTTATACAACAACAACACTAACACAATAGAATGAACGTATTTACAACAGTGAAACTGGAAATATTGAATTTTAATATAATTATACGCTATCAATGGCGCTTCAATGAACGTATAGGAATACAGTAAAATGTGTGAAAAATGGTTTCATGAAAATGTTCAATAATTCGTCTTCACCACAGTGAAACAGTGTTGAATTTTATAATAATACGCTATCAATGGCACTTCAATTAACGTGTAGGAATAAGGTCAATGTGTGAAATGTTTTTTCATGAAAAGGTTCAATAGTTCCGTTTTCACCACAATGATCAGCGCGTATTAGGGAACGGTACTACTGTCCAGTTACGCAACAAGACTTGCTTGAACTCCTCATCGTTTTTCCGTCCCTGGTGTACATAGATGTAGGTAGTAATCTCTTCACGTGGAATGGTAGGAGGGCAGGCAGATTCCAATGCCACGGCAATTTGCTCCTCGGTCACAACCTGTAATGCTTCAGTGATCAGCGCGTGTGAGGGTACACTAATATCCATACACGTATGCATTATTATGGGACTGTTGTTGAAACACCCTGCACAGGCTTCCAGACGCAGTTGTCGAACGCGAGGTCTCACCAAAGCCATAACTGTGTCAATGTACTTCAGATAAATAGTGTGAGACACCTGGTAATCCAAAGCTTGACGAATTGCAGCTGTCACACTCTGCAACTTGCGCCACACCGGTATTTTCAAAGTGACACCCTGAGGACAAGGAGCAAGCTGTTGTGTATCGGCCGTCATTTTCCATTTACGGATATGCAGCAGCAGGTCGTCGTTGAAATAACCAACACTCACATAGATGTCTTCCCCTAGAGAAAATTTCACTTCGTTACCCGCCTGTTCGGCAATCACCGCATCCACGGCATAATAAACGGTCTCCAGTCTTTGCCAGCACTCCGAAGACAAGGCAATACGCCTAGGGCCTCTGCCCATATAGGCCAGTACATTAAAATGTACTTGGGCGTCTTTCACACTGACAGTCAAATTAGCTGAAAGCTGCCATATATCCGTGTGGGCCGACTCATAGGCCTGCTGGATTATGTTATTAATGGACTGCACAGACATAGGAAGTTGCACCATGGGGTCTTCTTCTTTTTCTTGTTCCCCTGGCTCTTCTTCATTTTGCTCATCCATGGCCTCAGGCACTGGCTGGAGAACGGGTTCAGGTATTTCTAAAGGGATTTGTCGGGACCCTCGCTTGGCACGTGCACCGCGTTTGGCTGGTACACCACACTCTGGGTGCATGTCCGTACGTTTGGTAGCTGTACGCTGTTCGGTAGTATCCATAACTAAGATACCCTCTTCTACTACAACGGGAATTTCAAGTAGATCAGCCAATTCTACATTTTCCGTCTTCTTCAGTGCATGCACGAACGCTAGAAATGCATAGGGACCACGACGCACTAGAGCATTGAGCAGAGCTTCGTTTTGTCGTGAAGGAGTGTTCTCCGCCATGATATCTTCCACACCCTGTTTCAGCAGTATTTTATCAACCATAAGCACATCACATATTGCCCCCGCATGCCGCATCTCATCAACCAGGCGAACACGGTTGTTTTGAAGGATGACTCTGTCGGCTGAATTCATCTTGACTATGGGCTCAGGCTGGTGAAGAACTGCTACCGTGTAAAAGTGTGGTGAATTTGCACTGGTAAAATGGAAAAAAGTACACGCAGGATCCACAACTCATACAAAGTAGGCAAGCAGAATGACTGGCTGGCTGGACAGGCAGGCAGGCAGGCAGGCAGGCAGGCAGGCAGGCAGGCAAATCAGGTCAGTTAAAAACTTCCCAAAGTAATCCAATGATTATAACCCATTCACTAAAAATCACCTACTTTTATATGTTTTTCACCCCATTCCCGAACATTCACGAACCCACTCCGACATCTTGCTTTACAACAGGGCCCACAACCACCATTTTCCTTTACAACAGGGACGACAACCACCATCTTGCTTTACAACAGCACCGACAACCGACATCTTGCTTTCCACCATGCCCGAACAGGTACGAACACACCCGAACACACACGAACATCTCCGAACCACACCGAACACACACGAACATCACCGAACCACGCCGCCATCTTGCTTTACAACAGGGCCGACACCCACCCTCTTGCTTTACAACAGGGACGACAACCCGAACATACCCGAACATCCCCGAACCACACCGCCATCTTGCTTTACAACATGGCCGACCCAACTGTGACGTCACAGAGGTCATATGCAAATTTCTGAGGTCAATGAGCGTCAGGTTGCCCTTTATCCACTACTTAGGCGGCCACTGGACCCTCGTTTGTTGGACTGTGAAGATTCGCTTTAATTTTAACTTTGTGTAAATGAATCGTATCGGTATCGTATTGGTTTCTGTTACATGACGTAAATTTATGTCATCATTTTGTATGTGTTAAATATAACTAGAAAGTCAAATGGATTCAAGCATGAAGTGTGATTGTGATTTCGTTTGTGCGAAACAAACGTGAAAATAGAACCATTAATTTGCATACATTATGTTCAGATTTATTTCCTGGAAAACGCGTAGAATGCATCTCCAGCCACCTAAGACCCCGGACCCTCGCCTGTTGGGCTGAGGATTCGCTTATTTTAGCTTTGTGTCATATTGGTTTCTGATGTTCCATGAGGTGTGATTCTTCACAATCGATGCGTGCTTATAAATGCGAAACAAGCGTGAAAATAGAACCATAAATCTGCTTACAATTGTTCAGATTTGTTTTCTGGAAAAACGCTTATAATGCATCTCTGGCGATCTAGGACCTCAGAGCTTCCGGGGCCTAGGCGGCCCCGCCAGTTGCGCCTGTTTGTATGTGTTAAATATAACTAGAAAGTCAAATGGATTCAGGCAGGAGGTGTAATTTGTTCAATATCGATGTGTGCTTTTGAATGTGGAACAAACATGAAATAGAACCATAAATCTGCATTCAGATTTATTTCCGAAAAAACGCTCAGAACTCATCTCCGGCGATCTAGGACCTCAGAGCTTCCGGTGCCTAGGCGGCCCCTGGACCCTCGCCTGTTGGGCTGTGAGGATTTCGTTATTTTCAGTTTGTGTAAATGAATCGTATCACTACGTGTACCAGTACTTGTTTTTAATGTTCGATGAATGTGTGATTTTTTACTATCGATGCATGCTCATAAATACGAAACAAGCGTGAAAATAGACCCATAAATCAGCATACATTTTGTTCAGATTTATTTCCGGGAAAACGCTTAGAACGCATCTCCGGCGATCTAGAACCCAGGAGCTTCCGGGGCCTAGGCGGCCCCTGGACCCTCGCCTGTTGGGCTGTGATAGTCGACCCCCCCTATGAATTTTCGCTGGATCCGCCCTTGGTCAACCCCTGCGCTTCTTTCAACATATTTTCGTCAGCAACGCGCTGAATGGCTGTCATACATACTCTATACGATACAGGATCCCAAACCGGATCGGACCTGTGTGGATGAACGGCTATTGACCCGATAGATTCTCGTGAGCTGTCCATCGCTGTACTTCTCAATAACATGGGAACTGAGCTTAACTATTAAAGAAGGGGGATAACTCTAGTTGGAAAAGCACGACTAATGCTAATCTGACAAATAGCGCCCCAAAAACATACAAGAAAAAACAACTATTCTCACAAGGCCAGAAGTAGAACAGTTATAATTATAATTTCATATTCCAGGTATCCAAACACTATCAATTGAATTATGACCTAATTTTATAATCTCGCCAAACTTTATTGTAGGCCGACATGGACCCTCATAATGATAATCGGCTTGTATTTTATAAACGTTTTCAGGCACAGAATTGGTATTCAATATACGCCCGCTCATCTGAGCGACGGACGGAAATCGTTAAATAGTTTTTGAAGCCTGTCTCATTGCTGGAGACAGGGGATATTAACCCAATATAATAATACTTGCTGTAACCATATTTGTTCAATCATAAACGCTGAGATGATACAACCAAGTTAAGGTTTAAAACGAAGATTAAAGATTCTCAACAATGCTGCATTCTTTCTTATGAACTTAAATATTTTGGGAAGATTTTTAACTTTTGGTGAAAAAGAGAGTTGATAACTCTTTGGCGATGGACTTATCATAGCTGAATCAATAGAAGAAGTAATGCAATATAGATCTACATAAGTATTTAGTTAATCATGGCCAGTCATTGATATTATATATATATCTACTGCAGAGGATACCACATTTGTAGCCCTTTAGCTGTGTGGAATCATCTAAAAATAAATAGAGCATTATATTACATTAGTAGTACATGGTGCTTGATTCACATGTCTTTAAGTATGGGAATTTAATCGAGGAGGGGTATGTAGATCGGTTTTGCTGATTCTTACATGTAATGCATTTTTATGGTATCCACTGTCATCGTGATGTATGAAACTGTGGAAATAGTTTCATTCTTTAAAACTAAGATATATTTTTTCAACAACAACAACATCGACGAAGACACCTACTGCTGATCAAGTCGCTGTGTTTGACAGGTGCAGATATAGCCGGATACTAGATAAATTCATTCGGTAATCTCTCTAATAAATCAAACACTTTTAAACCACCTATTTACTCAAAAATTCAAAAATAAGACATTCAAAAAAAATACCAACATCTTGTAAAGTAGCCTAATTGTGAACAGTTCTGAACAGTCAGAGCCGGAAACTGGCAAAATATTTTCTTGAATTGGCTCTTTAACTGTGTTTTAATATGTGCGACTTATTAACGAGATTGCCGTATCCCCAACCTAACATGTATATATCAAGATATGCCAATAACCACTTTGATGCCGAACATCAATTGCTCTGTGGATTTTGGAACACAGCTCCCGCGGGGAGAGAACTCTAGCAAGAAAACCTATACATTTTCATGTAACCTGAATAAAACAAAATTAAACATACTTCAGATAGCCATATATTAACAATTGAATCATAACCGAGACTCCATCCCACACCCACTAGACTTTCATGGAGACAATTCGCATCAGCATATTTCAAAAATATATTCTTGAACGGATTGAACAACGGAGAGACATTAATACTTTAGAAGCCAGTCTCATTAAGGAGACTGGTGAAAGAATTTCAATTACAGAAAACGTTTTGGCATGACTATCCTAATCACCTTCACAAATCAAGTTAAATACCACACTCTGTGGTTACTTGAGCATGCACTCCATCGGTCATGCGACCCACAGAGAATAGGTGCAGGATTTGTCCGAATCTGGTGTTCATGAAATTCCGTTGTCTTCTGAAATATATATATATGTAAAATATATTAAATAAGAGCACATAAGATGGATTGACTCTTATTTTATATATATTTTATTTTTATAAAAAAAATATAGTAAATTTCGGACGACAACTGAATTTTCGACAACACCAGATTCGGACAAATCCTGCACCTATATTCCCTGTGGTGCGACCCGTTTCTCCCAATCTACCCTACACATGATTCCGCTTATCAGTGTTACGACAGTGCTCTGGACGGTGCTCTAAATAACAGATTAAGTGAGTTTTGTGAGAGGTATAACGTATTGAAGGAATCACAGACAGGTTCCAGGAAGGGCTACTCATGCATGGATAACATTTTTGTCTTACATCATATTGCTGAATATTTTTTGAATACCAAGAAAAAATTGTACTGCTCATTTATCGATTTTTCCAAAGCATTCGACACAGTGTGGAAAAGGGGGGAGGGGGGGGGTTATGGTATAAATTAGTTAAAGACGTCATGGGTGGGAAATGTTTTAACTTAATAAGAAATATGTATAAATGTATCAAATCGTGCGTTGAAATTGGCAAAGCAAGAAGTGATTTTTTTTTGTATGCGATGTTGGAGTCCGCCAAGGCGAAAATTTGTCACCATTATTATTCTCTTTATATCTGAATGATCTGGACGCTTTTATGGAACTCAATAATGTAGAAGGTTTAGCTTCCCTATCACAGGATATCGGAAATCAATTAGAGATTTTTATACTGTTACTGATTTTACTGTATGCTGATGATACAATCCTCCTAGCAGAAACGGAGCGTGATCTTCAAAATGCCCTCGTCGTTTTTGAGATTTATTGTGACTTATGGAACTAGATGTGAATATTATTAAAACAAAAATTGTCCTATTTTGTAGACTCTACCAAATAAATTACCTACGTTTCACTTTAAAGGCAAAAAAATCGATCTTGTTAAGGAATACTGCTATCTTGGAGTATTAATGAAATATACTGGCAAATATCTACCTGCGAGAAAGCAGCTCATTACACAAGCGTCAAAAGCTTTATTTGGAGTAGACAGGAAAATTCGAAATCTGTGTTTGCCTGTTGATTGTCAATTAAAACTTTTTGATCAGGTGGTTCGACATGACTGTCAAATATGGGGTTTTGAGAAATTAGATATACTCGAATCATTTTACTTACAATTCTGTAAATGAGTCTTGAGAATCAAAAAATCGTCGCCCAGTTTTATGGTTTATGGAGAACTTGGTGTGTACCCATAACACACATGGGGGGGGGGGGCAGAGGCGGGGGGGTGGGGGGGGGGTCCTATCAAGCGGACGCAGTTCCGCATCAACACCACCGTGACAGGCGGTGTCTAGGCACTATTGGGCGGAAGGACAAAAGTAGTTTTTGAAGCCCGTAGTTTACGGTAGGTGAAACTAAAATCTATTGATAGATTTTCGCAATTTGATCAACGTCAAATATTATATCTAATTTAGATTTCAACTATTTTAGTCTGATTTTCTTGTTCTGTCAGCCATGTGCTTCTTTCAACATATTTTCGTCAGCAACGCACTGAATGACTGTCATACATACTCTGTGCGATACAGGATCCCAACCGGATCGGACCTGTGTGGATGAACGGCTATTGACCCGATAGATTCTCGTGAGCCGTCCATCGCTGTACTTCTCAGTAACTGAGCCGGACTATTAAAGAAGGGGGATAACTCTAGTTGGAAAAGCACAACGAATGTTAATCTGACAAATATCGCCCCAAAAACATGCAAGAAAAAACAACTATTCTCACAAGGCCAAAAGTAGAACAGTTATAATTATAATGTCATCTTCCAGGTATTCAAACACTATAAATTTAATTATGGCCTAATTTTATAATCTCGCCAAACTTTGTTGTAGGCCGACATGGACCCTCATAATGATAATCGGCTTGTATCTGATAAACGTTTTCAGGCACAGAATTGGTATTCAATATACGCCCGCTCATCTGAGCGACGGACGGAAATCGTTAAATAGTTTTTGAAGCCTGTCTCCTTGTTGGAGACAGGGGATATTAACCCAATATAATAATACTTGCTGTAACCATATTTGTTCAATCATAAACGCGGAGATGATACAACCAAATTAAGGTTTAAAACGAACATTCTCAACAATGCTGCATTCTTTCTTATGAACTTAAATATTTTGGGAAGATTTTTAACTTTTGGTGAAAAAGAGAGTTGAAACTTTTTGGCGGTGGACTTATCATAGCTGAATCCATAGAAGAATTAATGCAATATAGATATACATAAGTATTTAGTTAATCATGGCCAGTCATTGATATTATGTATATATCTACTGTAGAGGAAACCACATTTGTCGCCCTTTAGCTGTGTGGAATCCTCTAAAAATAAATAAAGCCTTATATTTTATTACATGGTGCTTGCTTCTCTTGTCTTCAAGTATGGGAATTTAGTCGAGGAGAGGTATGAAGAACGGTTTTGCTAATTCCTACATTGACAGGCACGGCGGAACCAAAAACACCGGGGCCGAAGCGCCCCCCCCCAATAATTTGGCCAACTTTTCTAAAATTCATATAATGTCAACGCAAAAATACTTCAATGAATACGTATTTTCAAAATGAATAGTACAATGAATTGTCTGCCTCGCATATCTATCGCATAACTAAAACTATTTACAACTGTCCAGCATTAGTGGGCCAGCCAAAGCTCTAGATTTTTTTTTTACCGGCATTGTTTAGTAATTTTTTAGTAATTTTTAGGTTCACAAAAGGTTAATAGTGTTATACCATATAAAAGATGGTAGAGATAAATGATTAAATCCTCACACCATGTACCGTATATGCCACTAATTACTAAGACGAAATGCCGCTGAAAACATATGACTCCTATGTCCTGGACGTTTCATGATATCAGCGAAAATAAAATACTGTTATTTGATTGCTCAGACTTGCATTCATCAACATTAGAAAGAAAATGGACTAGAATAGAAAATACCCTGCGTGTCCATGCCATGGGAATGTCCAAATCCTCGCCCAGTCAAGAAGTTACCGAAACGCAATGCATATAATTACAAGTCCTTGGTAGTGAAGTGCCCAAATACCCGCTGTCGGTTTTCATTGTTCACAAACTCATTGGCAATTTCGATCAGGTTGATGGACTCTGTGAGATTCTTGACGATGAATATTTAAAAAAATGTTGGGAAAACAGGCAACACAAATAGAGTTTACACTGGCGAGGATTTCTTGTTTTATTGCTCGGAAATACGCTAGAACGCCTCTCCGGCCATCTAAGACCCCTGGAGCTTCCGGGGCCTATAGGCGGCCCCTGGACCTTCGCCTAATTGTCCTGTGATAGTAGCCCCCCCCCCCCCAATCATGAATTGCTTCCGCCGTGCCTGATTGTATAGTGTTTGAATTGACGTGTGAGAAAAAAAATGGTTACAAATTAAACACAACATATACCAGTATTTCATAAAAAAAATTGGAATCTTTTCTCCGGGGAATTAATCTCGAGAAGCAGAAGTAGCGGAAACATACCAGACCTCATGCCATTCGTGACGTTCAAAGATTCCTAACAGGCTTCCGAAATTGAAGCATTCAGTTTGCCCGACATACAAATCAACTACGGTCGATGAATATTTCTATACTAAACATTAAGCTTTTAAAGTGAGTTAACAACCTCTTAGATCCGGACGTCCACATTTGTGGACAATAGTTGCAGGCACCAACACAAGAACAGGCGATTTCATTGAGAGCATGTATGTCCTCATCTTAGGACTAACAGGTGGTGCCATCTATCCAACATCCCTTAGAATTGATGGTCACGTGGCCTATCTCAGTCGTTTCAAAATGGGATCACCTATGACAGGTGGGAATGAGCCCTAAAAGTTAAGTTTGGGGACAATTTTTTTCTAAATGCTCCATTGGAATAAAAAAAACTATGCAGGTGGGTAGAATGCTAGATACCCAAAGGCTTGTAAAGTATGCAGTGTTGCTCTGTTTCTATAATAAGTAACGATACAGCTAAACCTAAACAGTATGTGTCCACTATTGTGGATATGCTATATATTGCTGTACTACAGAATGTAGTGTTGGACAATGGGACCATATGCTATTGCTGTACTACATAATGTAGTGTGACGGCATTTTTTATGGTGTTATTAACGTTTTTTTTGGATTGATGCTGTTATGAGTCCTTTGCAGTGTGAAAAAGACAAATATACTTGACTGATGATCAAAGTCTTATAATCTGGATTATCTGTAATTCAAGTAATCACGTCCCAATGTCCACAAGTGTGGACAAACTAAGAGAGTACCGGTACTATAAGAGAGTAAATCGGGGGGTGTTCAAATTTTGCATGATATTTTGAACCCAGAACTAAGCACATAAGAAAAATAGACTTTTTTGTTGTGTCAGTTTCTCATTTCCAGAGAGAAAGAGACAAACGTACATGGAAGATGGTCATTTCCACTTGGTCTGTGTTAGGCCCCCATCTGTAACTGAAGTCATGATGTCCCAATGCCCACAGGTATGGACAAACTAAAGAGACTAAACCGGGAAGCGTTCAAATTTCGCATGATGTTTTTTATTCATTGTCACCCCAAAACTAAGCACCCAAGAAAAATGAACTTGTTTGATGTGTCTATTTAATCCCGGGAATCAAGAGGCTACATGTCTAGAGGTACCTATACTATAGGCTTCTCATCAGGCAAGACTGAATCAGTTGGCTAACACTGCAGCACAGGGGCTCGTTACCGTTGTTAACTGGTTAAAATAGGTTGATTATAGGGGGGGGGGGTCGAGGTCGGTAATATAAGAGTTACCGACCTCGACCCCCCCCTTATAATCAACCTATTTTAACCAATTAACAACGGTAACGAGCCCCTGTGCACGTCGCGTCTAGCACATGCTGAACAACTGATCGCTACGGTACTGTTTATATATGCAAATGCGAAATTTTAGCTCATTGTTTTAATCTTGCTTTTAATATGTTACTGTCAAACTTTGTACATAAAAAGTCGTACAAACTGTCTTTAACAAATATTATTGAAAACAGATTTAGGCCTACAAGAATCTAATTAAAATCGCATCTACTTCCAATTCATCATGTTCAATCATCGCTAGGTTTTGTTGGTCGCCCTTTCAGATTTATTCGAATTATTGAACTTTGAACTTCAAAAAATCATTTCCAGAACAACAACAACAACAACAACAACAAAAAATGAGGCAAGCTTTCTGTTACCAGTAGGCCTAAGAACTTTAGAAGTTATAATTATCGTGGAATTTTGGAGACTAAATTCTCGCAAACCTCTCCATTTATATTCAGATAATTCAGATGTGGATATCAGCTAGAACATTGCAGAAAATCAAAATTATCGTATGATTCTATTTTTTTTTAATGAACAGCTTTCAGAAGATTCTCGATTTTACTAATTGGAATTCAACTGAGCAAACGGTAGCTGTACCGGTAATACAAATCTTATCGCCAGGGACCATGGAAACTCATCAATCAATCAATCTGGTTTATTGTACGACTTTTTATGTAGAAAGTATGACAAATGACAGTAACATATTAAAAGCAAGATTAAAACAATGAGGTAAAAAATTTTGCATTTGCATAAACAGTAGTTATTACAAGGAGGTATTCAATTGTTATCCCTACAAAGAAGTACGGTACCGTACCGTAACTATTGACTACCGGTACCGGTACCGTTACTGTGACATTATTTCGAATAATGAAAGACTGTAGCCTACCGTACCGGTATTCATCGAAAATGAGATCTTGTGTAGCAAAACTGACAAAGTTCGAACGTTAATCCCCGTTTTATCTGAAGGCCTATTCACCAGATTTGTAACCTACGCTCTTAATTTTCAGCTTTGGCATGTGTTAATTTCAAGATATTGACGTTATCTTTTATTGTAACAACAACCCTGTTACGTCATCAACATCCTACAATAGATGACCCGGAAAATACAAATTAACCCGGAACAGCAATAACTGGCACGTGATACCAAAACGTCATTATGACAAAATACACCCACTTTATCATAATTACCTCCCCTTGAGTATAGACGCGGATGGATTTGTTGTGGAAACGGATATGACAACCTCATAAAAAGTAGTTATATGTTGTGGCAGTCTTCGACATGTATTCGTCAGTTGAAGACACCTGTTGTCACTAAATATTAACTCAAAGGCTTATCAAATCACTTTTTGCAAACTTCATGACATATTGTTTCGAAATAAGGATAATTTCGTAAACCGGAAGTAATCTTCCGTTCCAACGCGTCAAGTGCCTGAGTTGTTCGGTTCAGTGAAGCTGAAGGGAAGAAAATTTGCCGAGAAGGGAGTATCATTTATCTGCTCTGATACGAATTGAAACACAAACATGTCGAGCAGAACCGAGAAGGATAAATCGAAGGCGACTCAAGAGAAAGCACAGGCGATATTGACAACTTTACTGAAGGACGAGGACAACAAATACTGTGTAGATTGCGACGCGAAGGGTATGTCAGTGTGCTGTAGCCGGGGTAACACAAAATCAGCTGCCATGCTGTCAAGTGTCAGTGTGTTCATGTGTTAGCTTCAGAATTCAGTCACCAAGAGATGGGTCGATATTGACGATAATTGATTTAAGGATGTCCGCTGGTGGTAAATCAAAGTAATTAACTTTTTGAATAATGTGTGTTGTTGCATTCATAATTGTGTAATATGAGGAAAAACAAAGAAAAAAATATAGGTTGGTGTGCATTTTTTAGCTGTAGGCAACATTAAGTGAACTGCCCTATGCTCAATTTGATAACCTAGAAAGCATAGGGAATAGCCCTAGTTTTGAAGCATATTCATGAAAAATTCATATAAATAGTATTTAACTTTTTCTTATATTCTAACTGTTTGCAGATAATCACAATGTCTTCAAAATTTAGCAAATTGGATGGATGTTGCTGTGCAAAATTCTCGGCTAGAAGGCTTTTAAAGGAAATCCCCATCTCTTAACCTAGGGAAGGGAGATAACCCAACAGAAAAACAGGCAAAATGGCTGCCAAAGTCAAAAACCACCAGCGGACATCCTTAAGTTACGTTGTTCTGTCATTTTCTGGGAGAACCTATGCGACGAGTTGATCAGAAACTATATTTGATAGCCGTTGGCCGAATGGTTAATGATCACGGACTTTCCGACATTGTGATGGATTTGCTCTTCTTGGGGTCGCTCGTTCGAATCCCACATGGGACTCTACCAATTTTCGGCACTAGAATCTGTGCTATACTAAGATAGTGAAATCCCAAAAATACCGAAAATACTGTTATACGACAGTTTGTAAATGACAAAAAATATATCTTCCTATGTATTATTCAGCTATGGGAGCTGTTTCATTATGGTCATCAGAGGGTACCGAACTGTATGTTCGCTTTCTGCTACTCCCTATTTTTGTGGGAGGCCAGTCGGCTGAGTCGTTTAGATTGCCAACATGTAGTGCTGGCAGTTTATTAGGGGGTCGCTGGTTCGATTCCCGCATGGGGCCCGACCACTTTTCAGCACTAGAATCTGTGCTATCTGTGCTATTCCAAGATAGTGTAATCCCAAAATAATGAAAATGCTGTTAAAGTTAAACCAGCTGAGTCAGTGGTGGTAGCCTCATGTGTATGTAGACCGAATTTTTTGAAAACTGAAGGAGAAATGGCCATATTAGTACGACATAACTTATGAAAAGGGGCCTACTGATCATATAGGAAAATTATTCAGTAATCCATTGGTGTGAGGTAAATGCAATAGAATGGCCAGATGATTTTGAACCACGTGTTGAACCACCAGGAACCTCTTGCTTACAAGTCCAAATCCCTAACAAATGAGCTAAAGAAAAATTCCTGCTACCTACAAGCTAGTACAGGTAATTGTGAACTGTTTCGTGCCAAAATCTTAATTCTGACATGGTCAATTGCACTCGACTACCATTCCCAGTTCTTTGACCCGAGCATTGAAAGGGTGGTGGGAGTTGAGCTGTTTTGATTGATAAATTAACACAACTAAAACAGAGAGTTATTATGTTCCAGCTAATTAATTGAAGTTGGGAGAGCACATTTGGGTGAAAGATTAGGACGGATGAAGTTTTACTAAAGTAAATCTGTGAGTTGCTGTTTTGGTCACGGGTTTGGCAGGAAAATTATGGTCCACAGTGCATCCTCTTGTTATTATGGAGTAGCAGGATAGTAGATTTGTGTTCTGTTTTTTTTTTTCAAAATTCAATGAAAAATTTGAGGTAGGCACATTTTTTCAGGTAGGTATTTTTTTTGGAAGCACACATTTTTTTTTCTTTGGACCGAATACCAATACTGTCCAAGGTAAGCTTACTAGCACATTCTCGTAAACTAGTCGATACCCTGACCTGTTTATTGCATATATATGAGTAGTAGGGTGCTTGTTATATAATAGATCATCAATTCAGCCAATCACCCAATCTGCCTTTGGTCATTCTATTATCTTCATTTGGACTTCTGCAGTCAACAATCTATAAAAACTTGGTGATCAAGAAATAAGCTTAAATATCTAGCAACTGGAGAGAAAATACCTATCATCTTCAGTGATCAGATGACTGCTGTCTTAAACATTAAACAGGTTACTTGGATATCGCTGCTCAAAATGCCAGCCTTCAATAATTACTTTTCTCTAATTTAAATATAATTTAAACAGAACTAAAACATGTTTGTGACAGTGCCTTTCCGAAGAAAACATCAATGTGAAAGTGTCTGGCTCAACCATGTCTACAGTTGTGATGGTACTGAAATCAACGTCCGTCAGTTAGCAGTGGTCACATAAAGTAGGCTCTAATAGCCATTGCCAACACCAATTAGTGTCAATCAGGAAAGAGAATTGTCATGATTGGTTTATCTACATGTAGATCTGAAATGATACTACATGTACTTGTATGTTGAATTATTCACACAGGTTCGTCATATTCTCGCTTCAAGATGCTGATCGTGACTATATCCATGGAAATATCATTTCCACAGTGATTAATGGCAAACATCATCGTTGCATCATGTGACTATCCAGTTCACAAAGTTACATGTATTCTTCGTATGCATGTGAATGTTGATGTTTTACATTGTTTCTCCCACAATAAGGTCCTCGATGGGCGTCCTGGAACTTGGGCATCTTCCTGTGTATCCGCTGTGCTGGAATTCATAGAAATCTGGGTGTTCACATATCTAAGGTGAAGTCGGTCAACCTGGACACATGGACACCAGAACAGATCAGTGTAAGTCTGTCCTGATTCCAAGGGTTATTGTATGTAGTGCATGTTTTATAACTGTGCCCCCCAATCTTCACCCTGCCAACTTCAACAACTTTGAAACTTAGTTACATGGGTGATGCTTCGTAAATTGCAGATGTGCACTGTCGGTTCGTCTTTTACCCCTTTAAGTGAATTTCCACAGAGTTCTGGCCCTTTATCGATGACATCAATATCAGTGTGGACAGGATGGATAGTACATTGTATTCTGGGCTGTATCATCCTTACAAATTGGTGAAGTTTGAAACTTACGTGGAAGAAGCTTCGTACTTTGTAGTTTACATCAATATGTGGTTGTCCAGATGATATCTTGGCAACTATTTGATCGTATAGGTCTGCATTAAACTTAAAAGCTTGTATTCAAGCTTGTATATGTGCCGACAAGCATGAAAAGTCCATTTTAGGTCTGCAAGACAATGTCATTCTTAACCATTGATCTATAATATATTTTGAAAATTATTCCAATTGGTTTGTTTCACAGCATATAACCACAGAACTACCAGATTAAAAATTGTAATAAAATCTGCCCATCCATCCCACTTTTCTGGCAGGCTTGATGAGCAAACTTATGTTGATGAAGGAACAATAATTTAATAATCATCCTAAGATAATGGCAGGTTTTTAGGCACATAATCTTGTACTCATCGAGATGAAGTCGTATTGGATATACATGTAGAGCATATGATTATGATATCATCCAGGTAAAACTTGTTCATAACCTTATTTCCACTCAAGATTAAATATGAGCACATTTGAATGTTACTAATGAGCATAATGGAGCCGAATAGTTTAGGCCCTGTAATATGTACTGTTTAAATAAATGAACAATGCATTAATGTCTTTTCAGATGATGATGGAGATTGGTAATAGTCGAGCCAGAGCCGTTTATGAAGCAAATATTCCAGATAACTTCAGAAGACCACAGACAGACTCGTATCCTTTTAGTCTGATTGGCAGGCTACAGCCATGACAGCAGGAAACGGAAACAGACCAATCATATTTAATGTAGTTAAAGCGCACATGTTTGCAGACTCGAGAACAAAAATCGAAGAAGTTTAGAAACTGTTGCTATATATGCATGGCAGGTGCGGAGCGTTCATCTCTCAACATTTATTCGTTGATAGAATAAATGTTTCTATATTTGGTGACTGCATCGGATATAGAAGCGAACATGATGAATCGGGCTGGGAAATGGTGGTCGAAGCTTGGTGCAAACTATGCGCGAAACACGTGGACAGCATTACGGCAGATGGACGGATTAAAGGGAGAGTAATTGACAAGTATGTTACAGTGTCAAGCTACACGTAACCAAATAAACTGTAACTAGGCATCAATAATCAAACGATGTTCCTCGAGTTCATAATTGACACTCGGCTGATTTATATTATTTTAACATCAGATTCCATTTGAATGACTATGTGTCAATTTGTCTTGCTCAATTCGCATTGCAAGCCTAATATTTCTGATCAAAATTACCAAATGAAAGAAAACAAGACATGCAGAGTTAACAAATTTTTTTTTATTGTCATTCAACATTACAATGTTATACAGTTCATATAAAATCGGAAAATTAATATAAATATGTTCAGTTTTCCTATTTACGAGGTAATTGTAGACTGCAAATATTATGGTGTGAAAGTCTACCCTCATGTATTTGAGGAGTGTTATTTTAAGGAGTGTGATTAGCACTTCTCACAGTTCTGAGGAGTGCGATTTTTAGCACTCGTGCAATTTTCAAAAATGATGGACTGGAACATGATCTGAAAGTTCAATACTTTTCAGTGGTATTCCATCATCCAGAGTTCAGTATTAGAAATCACTTGCTGGTGTCATGCTTGTGTATATTCCAGATACCCAGAGTATAAACTCTCCCTGCCCCTCTCTCTCACCATGTCTTCCTTAACTCCTACTTCAAAGACCCTTGGAATCATTGATCAGAGCTAAATATGAAAACAAGAAATACATAGCCAGAGAGTGGATCCCACCTACTCCAAAAGTCCCAAAAGAGGTAGGTTTACCTAATTATTATCAATTAGCAACATCTAGTATTACATATATTTATCTCAATGTCTTGATGTTTAAAGTGAAATTAAACATATAGACCAGCGTTTTAGTCCATATTTAGAGAAGCTCTAGAAAGCATGTTCCTGATGTTGATTAATGCATTCATGTTAATGTAGTTGATCAATGTCTTCTGTTCTCTCAGTACCGAGACATTTGTCATCATCATGGCATGTCATGGTTGCATGGCTTTAGCTTTTACCATGGATAGGCTACTGGAAACCCTCACTCAACAAATTGGGCAAGTCGCATACTTATCTACACAATCATGTACACACATGGAGCTGGTGAAACTCACTTGACACTTGGTACTTGGCTATTGCTTGAAAAAGACAAGATTTAGCAAATTGTGATACTC
>JAVTVY010041878.1:0-18622 GCA_036873755.1 Hanleya hanleyi | reverse complement strand
ACCACCCCGGACGCATATATGTATAATTGCAATTTGCAAGATGCGTAAACCGCCATTTCCATGTAAACGCGATGTTATGTATATAATACATTTATATTCTAATTTATTCATAACCAGATCTGATCTTGTCTTTTTTTATACGCCCGCCAATAAAGCGAATGTATTATTTGATGACGAATTCCGTTCGAGCGTCCGTCGTGCCGTCCGGACGTTCGTGTCGGGTCTGTGTTGTGACAGTTTTCTCTTAACCCTATCTGGCCTGAGCGATTCGGGACCTGTCCAGGCCTTGGGGATGGGGGCGGGGGGGGTCTAAATATTGTTCTAAACTCTTGAGCTAGCGGGTTGAAACTTACCCCTTACCCTTGAGACAAGCCCTACCAGGATTTTTCGATTTTTTATTTTTGTCTTTTCTTCGCAAAAACTGCACGATAGATTAATAAATAATAATCTGATGTGAAATAAAATAGCTTTTGTCCACTTTTCCTCGCAGAAACGCAGGAATTTTGAAGAAAAATGACGAAAACACAGCTCTCAAGTGTTTGTCGTTCCAGAGATAGAGTAGAATGTTTGGTAAATATAGCTTCCCCCCCCCCCAGGCCTGGTAGGGTTAAAATGTTTAGGTTAATATGGAAAGGGAATGTGGGTATTCGTTAAATTTCTGCCCCGTGGGGCTCCCGGGGATTTTCTGGTACCCGAATTTTTATTAGCTCATCTGGGCCGAAGGCCCGATGGGCTTATGTCATGGCCTGATTGTCCGTCGTCCGTCGTCCGTCGTGCGTCGTCCGTCGTCCGTCGTGCGTAAACATCTTCTTCTCTGAAACCGCTTGGCCGATTAAGCTGAAACATGGCATGCATGTTCCCCCCAATGAGTACACCAGAATTTGTTCATGCCGTGTCGATGCGATTTTAAATATGGCCGCCACGGCGGCCATCTTGAATTTGCCATTGAAACATTGTTATCGCGATTTCTCAGGAACTACTGCATAGATCTTTCTCAAATTTGGTACACAGGTTCCCCTTGGGGTCTAGTTGTGCAAGATACCTGTTGTGGTCTGATTCACAAATCCAATATGGCCACCAGGCGGCCATCTTGGATTTCCCCATGAAACACTGTTATTGCAATTTCTCAGGAACTACTTTGTGGATCTTCCTCAAATTTGGTACACAGGTTCCCCTTGGGGTCTAGTTGTGCAAGATACCTTTTCTGCTCTGATTCGAACATCCAATATGGCCACCAGGTGGCCATCTTGGATTTTGAGATGAAACATTGTTATCTCGATTTCTCAGGAAGTACTGCATGGATCTTTCTCAAATTTGGTACAGAGGTTCCCCTTGGGGTCTAGTTGTGCAAGATACAATTTGTGGTTTGATTGAAAAATCCAATATGGCCACCAGGCGGCCATCTTGAATTTGCCAGTGAAATCTTGTCATCATTATTTTTCGTTAACTACTGCATGGATCTTTCTCAAATTTGGTACACAGGTTCCTCTTGGAGGTCTAGTTGTGCAAGATACCTTTTCTGCTCTGATTCGAACATCCAATATGGCCACCAGGCGGCCATCTTGGATTTCCCTATGAAACTTCGTTATCATGATTTATCAGGAAGAACCGCATGGATCTTTCTCAAATTTGATATACAGGTTCCCCTTGGGGTCTAGTTGCGCGAGATATAATTTGCGGTCTGATTGAAAAATCCAATATGACCACCAGGCGGCCATCTTGGATTTCCAGATGAAACTTTATCGCGATTTCTCAGGAACTACTGCATAGATCTTTCTCAAATTTGGTACACAGGTTCCCCTTGGGGTCTAGTTGTGCAAGATACCTGTTGTGGTCTGATTCACAAATCATATATGGCCACCAGGCGGCCATCTTGGATTTCCCCATGAAACATTGTTATTGCAATTTCTCAGGAACTACTTTGTGAATCTTCCTCAAATTTGGTACACAGGTTCCCCTTGGGGTCTAGTTGTGCAAGATACCTTTTCTGCTCTGATTCGAACATCCAATATGGCCACCAGGCGGCCATCTTGGATTTCGAGATGAAACATTGTTATCTCAATTTCTCAGGAAGTACTGCATGGATCTTTCTCAAATTTGGTACAGAGGTTCCCCTTGGGGTCTAGTTGTGCAAGATACAATTTGTGGTCTGATTGAAAAATCCAATATGGCCACCAGGCGGCCATCTTGGATTTCCCTATGAAACTTCGTTATCGTGATTATCAGGAAGTACTGCATGGATCTTTCTCAAATTTGATACACAGGTTCCCCTTGGGTCTAGTTGCGCAAGATACAATTTGCGGTCTGATTGAAAAATCCAACCTGACCACCAGGCGGCCATCTTGGATTTCCAGATGAAACATTATCGCGATTTCTCAGGAACTACTGCATGGATCGTTCTCAAATTTGTTACAGAGGTTCCCCTTGGGGTCTAGTTGCGCAAGATACAATTTGTAGTCTGATTGAAAAATCCAATATGGCCACCAGGCGGCCATCTTGGATTTCCAGATGAAACATTGTTATCGTGATTTCTCAGGAACTACTGCATGGATCTTTCTCAAATTTGGTACAGAGGTTGCCCTTGGGGTCTAGCTGTGCAGGATACCATATATGGTCTGATTGAAAAATCCAATATGGCCACCAGGTGGCCATCTTGGATTTCCTCATGAAATTTTGTTATCGTAAATTCTTAGGATATTACTGCGTGGATGTTGATACACAGGTTCCCCTTGTGGTCCAGTTGTGCAAGATACCTTTTTTTGGTTCATTTCGAAAATCCAATATTGCCGCATCTTGAATTTCCCATGAAACTTTATCATAAAATCTCAGGAAATAACTGCATGGATCATTTTATAGTGTTCAGGGGGACAACACAAGTTAGAAACTCATCTATTGCAGTTCTTTAGTAAAAATTTCTCACAGCTACTTTCTCCAGTTACAGACAGATGACCTACAGTGCCGTGGCACTATCTTTTACATCTTCGCAGACAGATGGGGTATGTCTTGGTTAGGCATTACCTCACCAGAGATTACTTTCATTGGAAAAATGTCCTGTTACATCTCATTGCCATCGTAACAACCCAGTAGCACATATTTCGTACTCGACATGTCTCCCCCTGGTGCATATACCCACAAAATATTGGAATCGTAGGTTAAAAACTGTCCAATGTACTGTCCGGACACGAAGTGGACAGACGGACGAACAACTGCAATCACATAATAAAAAGTGGTTCTGGTTATTGCTTATACAGCTTTACTGACAATCACACATTATATTTTGGTATAATTGCCTTTATTCCATAACCTCCAATTACAATCATGAATTTGCAGCTTGACCTCCTGTGAAATCGACTATGTTGCCATTTTGTTCAGGGGAGACAACGCAAGTTAGAAACTCATCTATTGCAGTTCTTCAGTAAAAAATTCTCGCAGCCACTTTCTCCAGTTATAACCAGATGAGCGCTACAGTGCCGTGGCACTATCTTTTTTGTGTTTTCTTTGCAAAAACTGCGCGATAAAATAGTAAATAATAATCTGATGTGCAACAAAATAGCTTTTGCCCAATTTTTCTCGCAGAAACGCAGAAATTTTGAAGGAAAATGACGAAAACACCGCTTTTCTGGTGCTCCACACAGTCGCCATTTTGAATTTGCCCATGATCCTCTACACGGGGGGGAGGGGGTTATGCAAATAGGCTCAAAATGACCCCAATATGATAAGCTACAAAGTCACGGAGTGTCAGCTCTCAAGGGTTTGTGGTTCCAGAGATAGGGTAGAACGTTTGGTAAATATAGCTCCCCTAGTAGTATAGTCTAAGCATTTACAGCCTTATTGACCTACTTATTTGTTCCCCCGGGTAAAATTTAAGGCAAAACTTTGTGAGGCTCTCTTCGGGTGGGGTATGTGGCAGAGCTCTTGGTGGGACCTTTTAACATCCGGAAAGTACACATAAACTGATGACGTCATCACGATGGCGCCACCAGCTCGAGAGACCAAAAACTACCTCCAACACAGAAGAGTTCCACGCTGTATGGTTCCATTGGGCCGAGTGAGGCTCTCTTCAGTCATGTCATGGGTGTTTTCACAGAATAAATAAATAAATAAATAAATAAAAAGCGGAACACGGACTGGTACAATATACAATATACGGGGAAAAGCTCCATACTGGCTATATGGGGGGAGGGGTGGTCAATTTTTTTCGTGGGCTTTACTATGGCTTGTGGGGTCTTGTTTTTCACGTCTCGCCGAGAAAAACACAATGGGAGGGGTCCCGGAGCGAATCGGTGAAATTTTTGGGAAAAGTCACCGAGGTCTGTATATAGGCTCATACTGGCTATATGGGGGGAGGGGTGGTCAATTTTTTTGTGGGTGTTACTATGGGTTGTGGGGTCTCGTTTTTCTCGTCTCGCCGAGAAAAACACAATGGGAGGGGTCCCGGAGCGAATCGGTGAAATTTTTGAGAAAAGTCACCGAGGTCTGTATATAGCCCCATGTAGTCCTATACTGGCTATATGGGGGTATAGGTTCAACCTGGGAAATTCACACACGTTCATTGTGATACGGGTTGTTTGGATTTGTTTTTCTCGTCTCGTCATTAAGAACACGATGGGAAGGGTCCCCGAGCGAAACGGTGAAATTTTTGGAAAAGTACCATATAGCCCATATAGCTCCATATTGGCTATATGGGGGTACAGACCCAACCTGGGAAATTCACACACGTTCATTGTGATATGGGTTGTTTGGATTTGTTTTTCTCGTCTCGTCATGTAGAACACGATGGGAAGGGTCCCCGAGCGAAACAGTGGAATTTTTCGAAAAGTACCCGGTAGGTCTGGATAAAGGCTCATATAGCTCCATACTGGCTATATGGGGGTATAGGTTCAACCTGGGAAATTCACACACGTTCATTGTGATATGGGTTGTTTGGATTTGTTTTTCACGTCTCGTCATTTAGAACACGACGGGATGGGGTTCGAAGCGAAACGGTGAAATTTTTGGAAAAAGTTCTCCGAGGCCTGGGTAGGCTCATATAGCCCCATACTGGCTATGGGGGTAGAGGCCCATACTGGGTGGACGTTTTGGGGTCTAGGTGAGCCCCTAATGATCCTATGGTGTCGTGTGGGGTCTTATTTTGAAGCTCTTGTAGAGGAGCATCAGACTGGACTAATAGTTCGTCCGTTTTCAATATTCTGCGCATGCGCAGTCTGGCCGTAGTATAGAAAGCAGGCATTTTGGGGGGTATGTGGGTGTGTGTTTGGGGTGGAGATGGACCGCTATTGGTCCGAATGGGTCGTGGAAAGTGTCAAAGTGAAGCTTGTGTGGGGTAGAGTCAGAATACGTGTGTGCGTGGGTGTGTGTGTATGCTTACGTGTGTGTGTACGCGTGCGTGTGTGTGTGTTTATGCGTGTGTGTATACGTCTGTGTGCATGTGTGTGTCGCCGTATGCAGGCGCACGCTCCTGTGGTGCAACCTGTACCCTATAGCCCGTAGGGCATAGGGTACGCCACCAAGCACAGAATACACGCACTCTGCGCATATCCATGCACATGTACTATGTGCCTGTACATGTAATCTGTTCATGTACATATACTGTCAATATACATGTTCCTTTTCCATCTACATGTACTCTGTGCATGTCATTCTACATGTACTCTGTTCATGTCCATGTATACATACTCTGTTCAAATCGATGTACATACTCTCTGTCGATGTCGCTATATAGCTGGAATATTGCGGAATGCGACGTTAAACCTTAATTCTCTCCCTCTCTCTCTCTCTCTCAATGAACATGTACTCTTTACAATGTCGCATGTAGACCGGTGAGAGAACGACAACAACAAGGATGACAGGTCAATCATTTTATTTTCCCCTCCAGTACATCATACCCAAGCTGGGGGAGCCGCGTGGGTATGTTTACAATACAAGTAGCTTTTTGTCCAATCAGAGGCCGCCATTTGCATCTGTCATATTCGTTCCTGTCCGTTAGATGTATTATCGGCTGTTCTTGTCCAATCAGAAGTCGCCATTTCAGAAAGTTTCATCTTCGGCCATGTTCGCTCTGAACCGCTTGTTCTAATCGTCGTCAGGGAGGCCAGGGTACCGTTGAGGCAACATATCCTCAAATAGTTGTTTGCGCATTCGGAGTATTTATCAGTGCATGGGTGAATACATTCACCCGATGGGAAGATTCCGTAATTTGGTCACGAAGAACGTAACATTGGTCACCCATTGCAAGTTGGGGCGCTGTTCATAGGCCCATCCCAAGACATCCAATTGTTCCACTTGGTCCAGCATCATCTCTAGCGACGCCCGGTTAATGATGGTAAACGGTTGGTCAAATACCCGGATGTTACTGCTCGGGTAAAAGTATCGGACTTGATCTGTCTCCTTATGCTGCAGCACATAACCAAACGCCAGATTTGATTTGAAGGACGTAGCTTGGTCATTGAAGATGGGTTCCACGTAGCTGCATAGACGGGCGAGGTTGGTCAGTCTGAAATTGTAGATATCTTGAATTGGGCGATGACGGTGGAAACAGTGCCGTATCATGGGCCAATGGCGCCGATAGATGTCACTCACTTGATGGGCGTCCTGTAAGAGATCGCTGGGAACACCCACCGCATCTTCCACAAAATGTTCGTTGTTGTTAGGCGTATGACTGGGAGCAGTAATGCTAGGGACCGGCTGGATATCTAGGCTCTTCTGAACTGTAGGTATAGGCGGGCTCTCCTTGTTCGCATCACCAGTGACATTCGTCTCCCCGGGCTCAACTTCACTAGGACAGAAGAGTTGACCACATTCTTCGCATGGACGCTTGGGTGGCCCATGAATTGAGCGTTCATGGCGCTGTAAATGATCTGGGCGCTGAAACGACAGTGTACATATCGTACAGCTATACCGGGCGGTTCCATCGTGCTTGGTAGCCTCATGGCGGCGCAAGTCGTGCCGGCGAGTGAATGATTTCGAGCACGTAGTACAAGTGACATCTTGGTGGTTGACAGAGTGTCTAATGAAACGGCCGTTTCCCTTTTATAGCAAGCTAGCTGTCGATCTATTTTTTGCACACTGAGTTCAACTACCCCAAGTCGAGGACCGAGATGTACTAGTGTACGACTGAGCCGCATTGCGCGTGCGCGCGCGTGTGTGTGTGTATGTGTGGGCAGTGGGTTTACATCCGGGACCTTGTCAGCATCCGGGTTTCTTCGTGACCAAATTACGGAATCTTCCCATCGGGTGAATGTATTCACCCATGCACTGGTAAATACTCAGAATGCGCAAACAACTATTTGAGGATATGTTGCCTCAACGGTACCCTGGCCTCCCTGACGACGATTAGAACAAACGGTTCAGAGCGAACATGGCCGAAGATGAAACTTTCTGAAATGGCGACTTCTGATTGGACAAGAACAGCCGATAATACATCTAACGGACAGGAACGAATATGACAGATGCAAATGGCGGCCTCTGATTGGACAAAAAGCTACTTGTATTGTAAACATACCCACGCGGCTCCCCCAGCTTGGGTATGATGTACTGGAGGGGAAAATAAAATGATTGACCTGTCATCCTTGTTGTTGTTGTTCTCTCACCGGTCTACATGCGACATTGTAAAGAGTACATGTTCACTGAGAGAAAGAGAGAGAGAGAGAGAGAGAGGGAGAGAATTAAGGTTTAACGTCGCATTCCGCAATATTCCAGCTATATAGCGACATGGACAGAGAGTATGTACATGGATTTGAACAGAGTGTGTATACATGGACGTGAACAGAGTACATGTAGAATGACATGCACAGAGTACATGTAGATGGAAAAGGAACATGTATATTGACAGTATATGTACATGAACAGATTACATGTACAGGCACATAGTACATGTGCATGGATATGCGCAGAGTACATGTATTCTGTGCTTGGTGGCGTACCCTATGCCCTACGGGCTATAGGGTACAGGGTGCACCACAGGAGCGTGCGCCTGCATACGGCGACACACACATGCATACACAAACACAAACACACACACACGCACAAACACACATACAGACGCACACACACACACGCATAAACACACGCACATGCACGCGCACACACACACACGCATAAACACACGCACATGCACGCACGCACACAGACGCATGCACACATGCATACACACACACACGCACACACACGCGCATACACTCATTGCGCATTGCGCCGCAAGGTCAATAGGGCTCGAAATGCGCTTTTATACTACTAATCCATCCTTCACTGCCCCAAAATGCCCACTTTCGCTACCACTCGTACTGATGACGTCACAGATGACGCGGACATCCCTCAAATCGGGGTCTATACCCCGAGAGCTACAACAGGACACCTCCCACGACGCATTCGGACCAAGGATGGTCCCTCTCTACCCCAAACACACCTCCACACACCCCCCAAAACGCCCACTTTGGCTACTACTCCTACTGATGACGTCACAGATGACGTGAACATCCCTCAAATCGGGATGTACACCCCGAGAGCTACAACATGACACCTCCCACGACGCATTCGGACCAAGGATGGTCCCGCTCTACCCCAAATATTATCCTTCAGTGCCCTAAAATGTCCACTTTCGCTACTACTCGTACTGATGACGTCACCGATGACGTCACAGGTGACGTGGGCAGCCCTCAAATCGGAGTCTACACACCGAGAGCTACAAAAGAACACCCCGCACGACGCATTCGGACCAAGGATGGTCCATCTCGACACCAAATACCTTCCTGCACTGCCCCAAAATGACCACTTTACTTACTACAACCAACTGCGCATGCGCAGATTGACGCGACTTGCACTTGAAAACACGCTATTCTGACTCTACCCCACACAAGCTTCACTTTGACACCTTCCACGACCCATTCGGGCCAATAGCGGTCCATCTCTACCCCAAACACACACCCACATACCCCCCAAAATGCCTGCTTTCTATACTACGGCCAGACTGCGCATGCGCAGAATATTGAAAACGGACGAACTATTAGTCGGATGCTCCTCCACGAGAGCTTGAAAACAAGACCTCACACGACACCATAGGATCATTAGGGGCTCACCTAGACCCCAAAACGTCCACCCAGTATGGGTCTATACCCCCATAGCCAGTATGGGGCTATATGAGCCTACACAGGCCTCGATGAACTTTTTCCAGAAATTTCACCGTTTCGCTTCGAAACCCTTCCCATCGTGTTCTAAATGACGAGACGTGAAAAACAAATCCAAACAACCCATATCACAATGAACGTGTGTGAATTTCCCAGGTTGAGCCTATACCCCCATATAGCCAGTATGGAGCTATATGAGCCTTTATCCAGACCTACCCGGTACTTTTCGAAAAATTTCACCGTTTCGCTCGGGGACCCTTCCCATCGTGTTCTACATGACGAGACGAGAAAAACAAATCCAAACAACCCATATCACAATGAACGGGTGTCCCGTCCCGTCCCGTCCGTACGTATGTACGGGCAATAAATCTCCAATGGATGGGCGCTTTCACTTGAAATTTTGTTCACTGGTGTACGCCCATGAGACCTTGAATGGGATTGCGTTTCGAGAAAATCCACGTACAGGTGGCGCCACCACATGGTGTTAAATGGGCTAGGTTAATACAGTGGTTATGCTGTTGAATAAATAGACCTGAATACATTTTGCCAGATGTCCAGTTATATTCGAGCTTTCTCTAACCCCTGTTCCCTGCCACGACGACAGATAGTTTTTTTATAGATCGTCTTTCGTTTGGGTCAGAGAACATAAAATTATCACATAAAAACACGGTAAATGGCGAAATCACGAATCAAGGTAGTCTTGCATGAGCTTGTCTTTTTTCAGGGACTTGGTATTGTTGTTGTTGTATATCGGTGAATTTACCATCAGTGTTACGGCGTGGATTCACAGATTTAGTCTACAACAACAGCAACACGTACCTGTAAAAAAAAGTGCAAAAATGGTCTGGCCGTTCCTTTGCACTTGCCTCACACCAACGGATTACGGAAGAATACGATCAGACACGATCACCTCATTTCACAAGTAACATTATTTTCCAAGCTAATACAGCTGCTTTTATTTCACCTTTTCAAAATACTGCTCTGACTGGCCACAGAGCCACTGGCCATAATTTTTGTCCACAAAAATAATTCCAGGCCTATTTCACGAGGCATTACTATCACCAAAACTCAAGTAAATATGGAACAGTAATGTGTACTAAGCGAACAAATCTATTGTCTGGCCTGAATGCTCGTTTCTCGGCCAAGTTGTCAATGATGCTGGCGAGAGATGATGGCAATATCGTCTTATCGCTGCATGGGTATACTCCTGTCCGAATGATTCCAAAGACTTTTGCATGACAATTCGCTCACCTCACACTTGGATTGTCGTTTCATTTGAACGCCTTTGAGTTCCAATGTCGTCGTTGTTGGTCAGTGGTCACTAGCCGATCGGCCCACGCGTGTCATCTTCTGTATCCGTCCGAGTGCGAATGGCAAAGTTGAGTTGATAGATATCGTCGTTGGTGACAGCCTTACAAGTTGGCATTCAACTTCTGCATGAGAGTACCAAAATATAAAAAGGTAAATATCAGAAAACTTGTTAAAAAATACTGTTAAGTTTAAATTTGAAGTCTCTTGACTTTAGAAGCGAACCAAAATTTTCCAAACTTAAGGCAAAGTCCTCATTTTAGAATGGAAAACCAGTCAGCTACCGAATTTGACAGTCATTGATCCGTTAATAAATAATGTCATATGTTAAGGTTACTGCTTGGTTGTTCATCTCGCACAATTCATCTCCTGCATCTAGTCCTACCAAGTTAGACCGTCACTGGATGGGCATCGTTATTGTTGGTCATTAGTCGATCGGCTCATGCATATGTCATCTTCTGTATCCGTTCGGGTGCGAATGCCTACGGTGAGTTGACAGATATCGCTGTTGTTGGTCACTTGTCAATTGACTCACGCATCTCATCTCCTGTATCCGTCCAAATGCGAATGACAACGATGAGCTGATAGATGTCGTGGATTGTCGCTTATTGCTATGATGGTATTTCGGTACATTCCGCCGCCTCTCTCCCATCTAGTCCTTTCAAATTAGACTGTCGCTGGTTAGTTGATGGAGATCGTTGTTGGTCACTAGTCGCTCGGGTCACGCATGTCATCTTCTGTATCCGTCCGAGTGAGGATGCCAAAGGTGGGTTGATAGATATTGTCGTTGGTGGCACCCTCATAGGTTAGCAATTCCTCTCCCCGCATGAAACAGAACCAACATGTAAAAGTAAAGAAAGTGAATATTAGAAAACTTCTTATAAAAAATACATCGTATTGACAAGTAACTGGCAAGTTTCACTTTGAAATCGCTTGACTTTAGAACGAACCAAAATTTTCCCAACGTAAAGGCAAATTCTTCATTTTAGAACGGATTTCTAAAACCAGGAAAGATTGGGTATTGATTTGCATAAACAAGCATAAGAATATGCAATTAGTTTTACGCACCAATTTGTTAGAGTTTTTCGTTGGTTCAGGGCTCTGGTTGTTTGATCGTGTTTGTTGGCAATGCGGAGTAATGCGTTCAATTTTCACTATTGACCAGAACGCTATCACTCTTGGGTAAACGAACACAGAAAATCTATCAGTCCGTAGTTTTCCCCGTGAAAATACTAACTAGTTCTTTTCTGCGTAAATTCAACAATACAAAAAAAAAACATTTTCATTTGGCACCGCTAAAGAAAGGGATACAAGGCTATAATTTTGAATTTTCGCGACTTGTCGAGTCTATTCATAATCTGTTCTGAAACCCATTATATAACGGAGCCGGATTTTCCCGTGTTGTGGCTTTGCGATGGTACATAATTTCCACAGGGTCGAGCATTGTATCTAGGGGTGAGTGAGTGAATATGATTTAACGTCCCTTTCAACTATATTTCAGTCATATCACGACGTCCTGGGTCCTGTTCCTTTTGACACCCGGGAACCACACGGGTGGAGTCCTATTCCTTTTGACACCCGGGAACCCCACGGGTGCCTCAGTTAGTCGCCTCTTTCGACAAGCTCTCTGAGGACCTGAGGCCTATTCTTACCATGACCATTATATAACGGAGGCCGGATTTTGCCGTGTTGTGGCGAGCATTTTATCTGGGATTGAGTATTGACTCAATGTTCGCGGTTTCATTGGTTGTTTAGCATGGCCTTGTTTTTTATAATTCACATACTAGATGCTATAGTCTGTCCATTTTAATTAGTCGTCTACTTTGGAGCTTGTCAAAAATGAGTATATGTCTTTGCATAAATTTTCTTTTTTGCAGCATGTAGAACAAACTGGACTAAATTTGAACAGCCTTTCAGCCTAAGGAAAGGAATGCAATGATATGCATTTGTCACTTTGGGGGACATGACAGCACCCGTCTTATAACAGAATCAGCGCTACATTGAGGCACCTTATAACCAGTCTAGACTGTACTAAAGTCTGTCCATTTGAATTAGTCGTCTACTGTGAAGATTGTGAAAAATCAGTAGTTAACTCCGCATAAATTTTCTTTTTTGCAAGGTGTAGAACAAACTGAACTCTACAAAATGACTACCATTACTCCTTGATATCGATAATATATCACGCTTGAAATAACTTTGTGATTCTCTCCATATAAAACTGCAGTACAGTTGTTTCATGTACCGGGCCTCAATTACATAGAGAGACGTCATACTGTATTCATGTTTACTAGCACGAAGGTCAACACTGCCGTGTACGGTCATAGAGGTGTGTGCGTTTTATCATTCAGCAATTTCACTGGGCATGGTATATAAGCGACACTTCAACGGACCGCCTGTTATTACTTAATACGGAATCAATGACCTTTGTGCCAGTGAGTATGAATACATTATGACGCCTCTCTATGTAATTGAGGCCCGCTACATGAAACAAATGTACTGGAGTTTTGTATGGGGAGAATTACAAAGTTATTTCAAGCGTCATATGTTATCGATATCAAGGAGTAATGGTAGTCATTTTGTAGAGTTCAGTTTGTTCTACACCTTGCAAAAAAAATTTATGCGGAGTTAACTACTGATTTTTCACAATCTTCACAGTAGACGACTAATTAAAATGGACAGACTTTAGTACAGTCTAGACTGGTTATAAGGTGCCTCAATGTAGCGCTGATTCTGTTATAAGACGGGTGCTGTCATGTCCCCCAAAGTGACAAATGCATATCATTTCATTCCTTTCCTTAGGCTGAAAGGCTGTTCAAATTTAATCCCCCAATAACATAGCTATAGCGAGGTTACGCTGTACAATAATTATTTATTATTAATTATTAAATTGCAAACCACTTGTATACGAATATGAAGAAAAAGAGTAAGTTTTACTCATGAAAATGTAAATCTCTCATCTATTTTAATTATTTGCCCTCAAAATACAGAGAAGAGCAGGTCATGCTAAACAACCAGTCAAGTTGAAAATGGCTTTTTAAATCCTTTTGAACAAAGCCAGTGCACTGATATATGCAGGCCAATTCGAAGAGTGTACGGAAAAATGGATGTTTTCTGTCGATTGTCAGTTAATTACACTATAAGATACCATACAGTATATGAATACTCTTGTTTGTAAGCCATACATGTGCAGCTGCTAACAATGCGTCACTTAGTCATGTTAGTTAAGAAAATTTTATCAAATAGCCTTTTTATCTTGCCTTACGAAGTAAAGGGGAGATATTATGAGGTGGGAAAGAGGATGTCGTCGTTTTTGGTTTATCAAATTAAAAAATAAAAGTTTTACTAAAGAATCCGGGCTGTATCTGTATATACCAGTAGACTTTCACATTCAATTTAAATAATATTTTTTGGTTTAACAATTGTTGAAGAATAACTGAACTTCATGTAGATAGAGGCTAGGATCTATAATTGGAAAGGTGATTTGGAAAAGACATTCTGACTAAAACTCTGCCAGAGTAGTGGCAAGAAATTCAATGTAAACCTGAACCAATTTTATTCTTCGGACTAAAACACTACACGAATAGGCCTACTAGGGGTGAGAGATGTGTTCTCAACCGTCACTGTCGACCAGGACCAATGTTTCTTCTTGGGCCTAAAACACTTGAGGAGTAGGGACAAGAAATGTATTGTCGACCAGGACCAATGTTTAATGATGACCAGGACCAATGTGTTTCTTCGGACTCAAAAACTGCGAACGTAAGAGCCAGTAATTTATTGTCAACCAGAACAATTTTTTTCCTTCGGACTCGAGTGAGGGCAAGAAATTTATTGTCGACCGTCATTGTCGACCAGGACCAAGGTTTCGCTCGGACACAAACGCTGCGAGAGTAGTGGCGGGAAATTTATTTGCGACCTACATTGTTGACCAGAACCAATGTTTTCTTTCAGTTTCAAACACAGCGAGAGTTGTGGCGGGACATATTTTGAGCACTGCGAGAGGAGTGGCAGGAAATTCATTGTCGACCGTCATTGTCATCCAGGACCAAGGTTTTCCTTCCCATTAAAACACTGCGAGAGTGAGGGAAAGAAATTTACTGTCGACCGTCATTGTCAACCAGGAACAGTGGTTTTTCTTCCGACTCAAACGCTGCGAGAATAGTGGCAGGCAATTTATTCAAACACTGCGAGAGGAGTGACGGAAAATTTATTGTCGACCGTCATTGTCGACGAGGACCAATGTTTCCCTTCGGACACAAACACTGCGAGAGTAGTGGCTGGATATTTATTTGCGACATACATTGTTGACCAGCAACAATGTTTCCATTTTGACTAAAATACAATCCTTTTCGAAGTTGAGTGGACGTGCATGCGCGTATTAACCATGGACAGCGAATGATGTTGCGGTGCGTGACATTACTCATACTACTAGTAGTCTCCCTTGCCTTAAATCAGTGTAACGTCAATGTTAGTCAAGTGGCTTTGTGTCTGCGCGCCACAACAACATTCAAAAGATGAAAAGCAATCGACGGGGATTAGAACAGGTGCGACAGAGAAGACTTCAGAAAAGAGTACCTTTTGAGATGATCGTGGTTGTAAGCAGTGTCATATCATAGAACAATATGATAGAATATATTCGAACTCATCATTGATTGATGGGTGCTAGTTATGAGTCACTGTATGGTGAGCGAAATATGCTAAAACTAGCGTTTAGTCATTTTACAAACAGAAATATTTTCATGTAATTATTGGGGGTTAAATGCATTTTAGTCTATTCACGGAATGTTCTAAATTGATGGAACTGGTAGCCCGTGACGGTGAGATAATCTTGCTGGGTTAATGACTGATTGAACAGATAACATATGACTTGATTGTCGAATGACCTCGAGGTGAAAATGCTTACTCCAGGTGTAGTTTAATAGGACCTTGGCAAGTAATTTGTCAATAAGCCAGATTACACTGGAGCCAGAAAAAAAGGACTGTCTTCCAATTATGGTCTGATGACATCATTCCCAAATCAATAAAGAAAGGTACAGATAGAGGATGGGGCTGGCGATTAGTTAAATTTATGCGAATCTCCGACAAATGAAAAGAAAGAGAGATGAGCAAATCAAGGGCCAATGGGTGAGCATAAAAATGACGACATCCCAAAGAATAGAGAAAGGCTCTAGGGCATTAGACCACTATAAAGATAAAACAGTGGGCGAAAATCAGGGGACTCGTTAGCGGACTCTGGAGCGGAAACTCTTTTGCCGGACTCTCCTGCCGGGCATTGATAATCTAGTGTCGTATATAGAACAGAGATGCGGTGTATAATGGAGAAACTGGGAGTTGGGTAGACTTCCCGAGGAACAAGGAAAAGCCGTTTAAAACGGGAAACAGGTCAGTTAATTCGTATATCACAATAATTAATTAAGACTAGCTTATTGAGTGACTTGCTGTAGATAACAATTATATATCCATTGGGAAACGAGAGTGTTGTAAATCTTATATGATATTGGTGATAGATATAGTAAAAAGAAATCATTGACAAACCGTACAAAAGGACTTGTTCGCTTATTTAATCTGAATTTAGAGTAACTACACGGCATGGCAGATATCGTTTAAGCCAGATCCTCTCTGCCCATAGCGCCCGATTTCTGAATACCTCTTTGCAAAGCCAAGCGAGTTAATTTGTGATGCGGAGCCTTCTGGCCTTCCGTATATAGCCAATTTGGGGGCTATACAGGGGCACATCAAAACGGCCACATGGTGTTGGAACCTATTCGGGCAGATGTTGGATTGGTTTTGCGATTTTTGCCGGGACCGTACAAAATTTTAGAGATTTGTTTTAATCCATAAGTCATGATTTCTTTATTACTTGGTGGATTGGTTCAGCGGGTTTTGCCGTGGCCGTGCACAATTTTCGCAGTTCCTTCTTTTATTTTAACCATCATGATTTCGCAATTTGTCTGGGTGGTGTTTGGTGATGATGATAGAGATAGTCCCGAGTTCAGGAGAACAGATGTACAGGATATAATAGTACGTGACGAAGGGGTTCCTATAAATCAAGGAGTAATAAATCCGCAGCCGGAATTTGATCAGGACGTAGACAATGGCCCACCGCAGATATTGTTAAATGATAATGTGATAAATAATGTAATTCAGGGGGAAGAATTTGAAGAACCCGTGATAAATAATGAAGTTCAAGGAGAGGAACCTGAGGAACACTTACAGAATCTTGGCGAGCCGGTAGAATTAGAAAATCTTCCGGGACAATTAGAAAATCTTGATGAGCCCTTAGAAAATATTGGGGAGCCCTTACAGAATCTTGACGAGCTCTTACAAAATCTTGGAGAACCATTAGAAAATTTTGCAGAACCAGTAGAAAATGCTGGGGAACCATTAGAAGATCCTGTGTTAGACCAGGAACCTCTTGATAGCGATGACGAGCCAGAATTTGCCGACCCATTTGAGTATAACCTTTTTGTAGATGAATTAGTTGATAATCAGGATTTGGTAAATGAACTTGTTGATAAGGTTATCATAAATGCAGATCTTGTACATAACGAAGAATTAGCTAAGGCTATGATCAATGCCACCCTCCCCGAAAAATTCAGTGGCAGCGCGCATGAGGACGCTCGGCTTTGGCTACAGAAATTCGAAATCTTTTTGAATTTAAATGGTATTCACGATAATCAAAAGGCACAATATTTTCAGCTCTTAACTAAAGATGCTGCGGAAATCTGGTGTATGTATCTGCCCGACGCTCAGCGCGAGGACTGGCCACGATTACGCCAGGCTTTTGAAAATAAATACTTAAACATGAGGCAGATGTTTAATTTGGAGACCGCTTTCTATGCCTTAAAGCAAGATTCGTCACAGGCGACGAGTACATTTATTGACTCAGTACTCGCACTGGCCTGCCGATTAGGGAAGACGGATGACGTCACTAAATTGCAGATTATCCGAGGTTTGAGACCTGAAATAGGGTGCCAAGTGATAATGCAGAATCCGGCTGATTTGGAAACTACTATACAGTGTTCAAAATTAGCGGAAATCTCTACTCAAATGGCATCAGCAAGGCATCCACAAATTACAGGTATAGACAATGTCTATGAGGCCAATTTAAAAGTACAGATAGACGAATTAAAGGAACAGCTAGCCGCTCTTAGAACGAAATTACAAAACCAGAGACCGCGTGAGCATTATCAGGGGTATAGACAAAATGGAAATGGACAAAATAGGAACCCTCAAGGTAATGGATATTACCAAAATCAAAACCGGAATAGGGGTGGCCGAGCAAAGAGACACGGAAGGAGAGTACGCCGCTATTATTATGGATCTGGTGGAAATATGTATTTCTATGACATGAGATGTAAAGACCCAGTTATTAAAGTTGGAGATATTGTTTATCTATGGTTGCCAGTGACCCCTCAACACTTTTCGAAAAAGTTAAATTCGAAATGGGTAGGTCCTTTTAGAGTTGTTACTAAAGTTGGGTTGTTGAACTTTAAAATTAGGAATGTTCAATCAAATAAATTGGTCGAGAGCATTGTCCATAGCAACCGATTGAAGAAATGTATTGACCGCCACGTGGGCCCTACAAAACCTTTGTTGAACCTTGTCCACCTTGCGGATGATGACGCACTTGCTATTGATGAAAATGAGATACCAGAGGATAACTTTGTAATGAAGGGGACTAAGTTAGTCGAACCGTTACCCGTTATCCCTGAAGATTCAGAAACTATTGTAGTTAGTGTTGAGAAGCGAAATAGAGACATAGGAGTGACCCCCACGCCCCAAGTTAACGAGACCGAACAGGCTCAAGACATTATTCAACCCGATCAAATAGATGATCTGGGACTTTTTGAGAATGTCAGGCAGCCAGTTCAAAACAAAGATATGATTGTGGACCGAGGATATATCGTGGGAAAGAAAATAGTTACACCCATGATACCCAGGCCAACTGATAAAGAATTACTGCAAAATAAAGTTAGGACAATTGAGAATGTCTTAAAAGGAAAGAGAGATGAGAATGGAAAGATCCATTACTATGTGATATACGCAGATCAGACAAATAAAAAACTTGGGACGTGGACTCCTGAAAATGAATTATCGGTAGACGATAAAGAAATAATTACAGAGAAGAATATTCGTATTTTAAGACAAGCTCCAAAAGTTTACGTTTAAAGACTTAGTAAAACTATGACTCA
>JAVTVY010041877.1:0-18364 GCA_036873755.1 Hanleya hanleyi | reverse complement strand
AAGCAATCAAAGATTGCTCAATTGTATGCCCCCTTTCGCTTTAATCCGACACTGCTCCACCATTGTTCTGTTTTGTATTGGTCTGTGGAGGCCTAATTTGGCTAATTATAAAAATTCTGTTTCAGTCACTTTTTTCGGCATGCCTCGCGTAATACATGTACATATTCCACCAGGGACTTTCGCCAAATTCACAAATGTGACCTGGTCATGAGACCTACATTCCTTGGGAGTATATTGTGGTGAAATTATGAAGCGATCGTGGACTTTGAATTTTTGAAGGTTTGATGAACAAAAGGCCATAACTCTTGAAAATATAACCGAAAGCAGAGAAACTTCACGCTGCACAACTATGGGGTACTGACCACATATCATGCAAATTCCATAGTTGTCCATACAATATTAACTGAGATCCAGCCCGGACAAGTCCCAATTCACAAAGAGTTCAAGAACAAAAGGGCCATAACTCTTGAAATATACGCGAAATGCGGAGAAACTTCACACTGCACAACTACAGGGCACTCACCACATATCCTGCAAATTCCATACAATATTAACCGAGATCCAGCCTGGACAAGTCCCAATTCACAAAGACTTGATGAACAAAGGGCCATAACTCTTGAAAATATATGCGTATAACTCTGTAAAGTATGGGCCGAGGGGCACCACTTTTGATTTGTGTCTGACTTAGCACTCTGTGAAATAAGAACCAAGACGAATAAGCTGTACCGAAGACAGATCTGCAGATAAAACTTGTTCATTCAGCTACAGCCGAGGCAAGTAATCCTTTGTTGGCTTGTAGAATACAACAATACAAACAAGTTTCCAAAATATAGTAGCTATACTGAACACACTTCTGCAGATATAGTTGGTTACACTCAGGCATATAGCACAGAAATAGAAATTAAAAAATCTGTAAAGGGGCAGAAATATGGGCAGAGGGAAGCCATTTTCGATAGGCGTCTGACTTAGCACTATATAAATAAGTGTTGAAAATTTGGTGGTTGTGTCTCAAGCGGTTTTGCCTAAAATGCGGTAACGGACGGACGTACATGGCGACGACAATACCCCCGAGGCCGAAATGGCCGAGGGGTAAAAACCAGAGGAAAAAGAGTCATCCTGTGTTTTTTTCTCATTGAAAGGACACCTGACTGGGTATCATTCGTCTGATTTCTGCTAGTGTTTTCTTTTCTATTAAAGATGTAAAAATAGAGATGTCCAATACAGGCAAATGTTATGTACATTAGTCATGATGTGATAAGGCCTCTGTTAATTAATCTTTAGCTTCTCATGACCTTGGGAGGAAATTATGATGATGCTGAATGCTGTAATTATTAATTATTAATTATTTGGCTGCATTAAGACATTGCAATAAAAAAGAAGTTATGTATGTGGTAAACTTCGAGCACCAATGGAAATTTTATATCAACTTGTCAAAGGCAACTATTTCCCTAATTTCTGCAATTAGAACTGCAAAAAGCTTTGTTGTTGACTAAATCATGTGAAATTTAAATGGCACCTGTGACATTATATCATAGAATTTATATTCAAGTAACACCCTTTTTAAAGAAGGAAAATTTGAGAGGAGTTAACCAGTATCCCAACAAAATTTAGTTATATTTATCAATAGTCTCCCCATGTAAAATTGCTGCTTCCAATAAATTAGAATCAACCACCAGAGTCCCGTTGGAATTATCAATTAACTGAAATGTCTGCATAGAAAAACGTCAGCTTGTGAACAGAAATCCAAGAAAAGAAGGCAACAATATTATTTACCATCGAAACGAACTGAAAAAACCCAGTCCAATTCCGTTTCGTAACAGGTCCGACTTTTGCATGCAACAAGTCTGACTTTTGCATGCACCGGACTACCGCGCAAGACGACGCGCAACCGGAAGTAACTTGTCGCGGGAAATGTTGACAGAGAACACCAACAGCAATGGCCAAAGATCGGCTTGAAATAAATTTTCAATGGATTATTTCTTGGATTGTCCATTCCTTCAGATATATCTAGTCTTCAAAAAGGTATTTACGAAAACTGGTCGCATTTTATCGTTTTTGTTGGATGAAATCCTACTTGCCGCATGCGACAGGCAGATTTTTTTGCAACCTGTCGCCGGAAAAATTCACTTGCCGGCGGCAGGTAGGCATGCGTTATTTCGACCGTTGCCTTTTTCTGCACATTTTTTTTTGCAGCAAAAAATGCCAAATAATTAAAACAATGCGTAATTATTGTTACGACAAAAAAACATGCGGGCGGGTCATGAGAAGCTAAAGATTAATTAACAGAGGCCTAATTCAAGTCACTGATAACTATACAGTTATTATGGCTGCTCTAGTAAAATTTTGATCATATTCAAAATGTGAACATACATGTACTATTACTGAACTCGGATCCGATTGGACGGATCCGATTTTCTATGATATGAACTAGGCCTACCTAAAATGCATAAAGGTTACATGTATACGTGTAAGCAAACTATCAAAAAAGAAGCTATATGGCAGATCCATGGCTGACTATTTTGATTTTCATACCGGTACATGGTCAGCAGGTTTTGAATTTACATATAAATGTTACTTGCCATGCTTGTAGCATCAGTCTGTCAGTAATACCTGGCTGAAAAACCCTCCACGGATGTTCCACCTCTTCATTTCTCCACCACATTCCTAAAATACGGAATGAAAAAAGGAATATACGTTGAAGAAATTCATGTATGTTGTGCAGATAATCTACCACATATTTAAACATGGCAAACCTGAAAGTGATCATCTGACATGATCTCCAATCATCAATGGCAACTGTATGTGACGACCAATGTCAACAGTATAGGAAATGAATACCAACAATACTCTGTCAGCAGTGTTTATAAGCTGTGTTGTGTTCCTGGAATCCTAGCCTGCTTTACAAACTGCTCAAAACTTTATACATGACCATGGGCCTATTCCACACTGGTAAATTTCAACTTTCTTTTCAATAAAAAATTAACCCAGAAAGATTAAGAAAATGAAAAAAAAAAAATACTCATCAATATCGGTTTACCCAGTGATGTAACGGATGCATGAGCTGTAATGGCACTGCTGTACCAGTGAAACATGGAATAGTTCCTGGAGCCGACTAGGGATCATCTGAAATTAACATTACACATGTGTCCCATACATTTTACTTTCACTACACGAGGCCAAATTATGCAGAAGGCAAGCTACATACCGGTATTAAAAAATATATTCTGACAAGATCCGAGATTATGGAATACGTGTAATTCTAAATTCTAAAGAATAATTCACTATTTGCATATATTGTAAATCATGTCTGGAGAGAGGCCTTCCAGTCTCACATGTGCTAGCCTACCCGATACAGGCGATACAGACAACAATGACCCCCATCAACCCGGGACACAGTGCTCTTCTTTTACGTAGATTTACCATATTAAATCAAATGAGAGGTGACGTAAAGGTGCGACGGTTATGAGAACGGGGTCTTAAATTGCGCGTATTTCGCAGTTTAGAGACTGAAGACACATGGACCAGGCGGCGAGGTTGAAATATTGACGGTAAGTATAATAAAATGCAACCTAAAAGTATAATACGCATCTGTAACATCGATCAGTCGCATATTTGTTATCTTTGTGAGCATTATGGCCTGTTTCTGGGATTAAAATTGGCCGACAAGTGTTATTTTGAAGCTGTGTACTTTCACTATCAGTGCTTCCCAGACAAAGAAAAGGTCGTCTTGCGCATGCGCAAATGCCCTGTTCAGCTCATGTCATTAAACGGCGGGAATGTTCTGACAGAAAATACGCTTTTGTATATCGCTTTAAGTGCATTCGCTTCAATGAACTAAATGCCCTTATTCAAATTTAGTTTCTTTCATTCTTAATCACCGAGTTGTACACTTATGATGATGTGTAGGTTTAAAAAATTATTCCAAATGAATTCTTAAGTTAATTTTCTTAGATGGGGTCATCTTTTTCCTTTTTTCCAGAAAGTAGCGGCGAGAGTTATTTGCCCTTGAGTGACTTGTGTTCCCCCGGTATGCAACTGAACCAGACGACATTTATGTTTTTCCATTGTACTACTTCCAATCCAAGGATTAATAAAATATATAGTTTTAGTGTATTCAAGTCTTTTGTGAAATTCATGTAGCATAGCTACTTTAGACGAGAAATGTCTGCTAACTGTATACTTGGACACAAAATTTGTACCACTCACGTATCTGTCAATATCTTTCAGGGCTTGTCCTTTAACAGTCTGTCTCCGTGTTTGGCACACAAAGCATCTCTCGACCATCGATCTTGTGTCATAGTCGATCAACCCGCCTGTATTCCACGTTAAAAAGGTTGCCAATTGTACACTATTTCCTTTACCGATGGCCATAACAAATTGTATAGAAGGATCATCCAATTTCAGTCCAAATTAAAGTTCATTTGCGTAATTCAATATAGTTCAAAATCAAAAATGGCGGCTGAACTGGGTGCGTTACAAATTTTTACTCGGAAACGGACCGAAACACATTTTTGATAAAGTTGAATGCGATCAATGTAATATGGTACAATTTATTTAATTAAAAGAAATCAAATTGGTTTTAGATTATAGATAATCATGTATGTGTACGATAGGAAATGTTTTTGACGTAAATTGTCATTTAGAGCAGTATATTGAAAACCACGAGAAATACGGATTCCGGACTAGAGTTCAAGTTAGCATTTTCGATTGACTGCAGGCCACTAAATCTACCACAAACGAAAAAAGAGTTCTCCGTTCTGTCGTCTGACTCACAACAACAACCACAGGAGCTGATATTTTTGTTCTTTTGTACCGTTCTCGGCGTGCGCGATTTATCACGCCCCTGAGAATAAAATCAGGCGCGCTGTGGTGCGTGATCACACTCGCGCACCTCAAAAACGAAAGACTGTAAACCTGAAAATGAAATTTGAATTGATCGGTTAGCCTACTCACCTGGTTCTGTCGCTTCCTTTGTACTGGCATCCATCCTTGCAACCTCATCTTGACAAGCATTTCTTTCCATTTATAGCAGTAATACTAGAATATATTTGCACAAAATTTCTCGCCCATGTCGAAGTTGTATAATATGACAAGAGACTGTTTTGATTAAAACCTTGCAAAACAGCATAACACCAAAGATATGATGGATAATTCTCACAATTTAGAAAACCTGTTTTCTTCAATTCTCCATATAGACATTGCATTTTGCACACATGATAGTGAAAACACCTAAATTGTTCAAATAGAATTGCCCAGCCTTTGTGCTCATGGTATCTGTGGTGGAGAAAGTCCCACTGTTCAGTTACAGACGGTGGCAATAGCTCCGGTGTAGCCTTGTTCCATACTACGTGAGAACAACGCTACGGCTGTAAACCAGTCACCAGATCGAGTTGTTGGGAAATTGCCATACGGGCAATATTTGCCGACCCAATTGACCATAACCAATAAAATAGTTCGATTCTATGTCCACTTACCTTTCATAAAAATCCTTGTTTATGAGTGACCGTCCGTTTTTAGCTTGGCAAGAGATCGAAACTCGGACGAGGGGGGTAAAACTGTCCACATCTCCGCCATCTTTACATCGATAAGTTTTACATGGACAGTTTAACCCCCCTCGTCCGAGTTTCGATCTCTTGCCAAGCTAAAAACGGACGGTCGCTCGTAAACAAGGATTTTTATGAAAGGTAAGTGGACATAGAATCGAATTATTTTATTGGTTATGGTCAATTGGTTCGGCAAATATTGCCCGTACGGCAATTTCCCAACAACTCGATCTGGTGACTGGTTTACAGCCGTAGCGTTGTTCTCACGTAGTATGGAACAAGGCTACACCGGAGCTAGGGTGGCAAGGTCTTGCAGGCTAAAGCATGTACACCCAAGTTCATATGCAAATATTCTTCCAAAGCCAAAGAACTGGGAAACACTGAAGGAATCAATGCAATGGGCTTGTAAATGCAGGTCACCTGTAGAATCCAGATCCCAATTTGTATGCAAATACTCAAAGCCCCAAACAAAAGTTTCTGCCAGTCAAGATTGTCAGAGGCAGCGTGCCACTCATTTACGTTTCAAAGACATGTTTCCTGAATAGACTGCAGTCACTGGCTTGATACAATGACTTTGGTTTAAATGCCTATCTGACAGGTATAGTGAATATTCATCCCCAAAATACTTTTGGAGAATTAAAAAACAAATGTTCAATATATTTTATACTGTAAATGTTAAATAATTTGATTAGTTAATATATAACTGTGTTGCTTTCTAAAATCTCTTCGACATGGGCGAAGCATTTCTTGGAAATATGTTTCAATATTGCTGTGCACATGGGAGCTCAAGCTTGTATCTTTGTTATATTTTGAGTGCCTAAATGGATGCCAGCACAAAGGCCTTAAGAAATTATTCTGGCAAACAATGGAAGTTTAACAGGCATAGTGGACTAAAATACATATACAGGACAGTATCATAACAAAGTTAGCCACAAAATTACCTAATTAGTCCAACGTCTATCGTGTCTTTATTTTCTTAAGACCTCAATTTACAAACCAGATATAATAATAATAGAGTCTACATTATTGCAGACTCAATATTCATGTACAGATGTTGTAGGGCATAGGCCTATGCAAAATAAATAGCGGGCCTACGGGTAACAATTAGGCCTAATATACACATGGCTCATCGATTTAATAGTTATGGTGGATGTCTGTCTGTCTGGATGTCTGTCCGTCCCCTTACCTTGTCTGCAAGATATCTTGAGAACTACTGGATGGAATTTCACCAAACTTGGATGGAACTTCATTGGGATAGCCCCCCCCCCATTTGATTAGGTTTTGGTGTGTGTGTGTGCATTCATCCGTGTCGGGTGTCCGTCCATCTACTGGTACATGTATATAAGGCCTTGTCTGCAAGATATCTTGAGAACTACTGAACGGAATTCCCTCAAACTTGGATAGAAGCTTCAGTGGGATAGCCCCCACATTTGATTAGGTTTTGGTGTGTGGGCGTGCATTCATCCGTGTCCAGTGTCCGTCCATCTACTGGTACATGTATATACAGGCCTTGTCTGCAAGATATCTTGAGAACAACTGGATGGAATTTCACCAGACTTGGATGGAAGCTTCATTGGGATAGCCCCCAGTTAATTAGGTTTTGGTGTGTATGTGTGCATTCATCCGTGTCCGGTGTCCATCCGTCTGTCCATCTACTGGTACATGTATATACAGGCCTTGTCGGCAAGATATCTTGAGAACTACTGGACGGAATTCCCTCAAACTTGGATAGAAGCTTCATTGGGATAGCCCCGTCATTTGATTAGGTTTTGGTGTGTGTGTCTGCATTCATCCGTGCCCGGTGTCCGTCCATCCATCCATCTACTTGTACATACAGGCCTTGTCTGCAAGATATCTTGAGAACTACTGGACGGAATTTCACCAAACTTGGATGGAAGCTTCAGTGGGATATCCCCGTCATTTGATTACGTTTTGGTGTATGTGTGTATGCATTCATCCGTGTCCGTCCATCCATCTACTTGTACATGTATATACAGGCCTTGTCTGCAAGATATCTTGAGAACTATTGGACGGAATTTCACCAACCTTGGACAGAAGCTTCAGTGGGATAGCCCCCGTATTTGATTAGGTTTTGGTGTGTGTGCGTGTATTCGTCCGTGTTCGGTATCTGTCCATCTACTTGTACATGTATATACAGGCCTTGTCTGCAAAATATCTTGAAACTACTGGACGGAATTTCACCAAACTTAGATGGAAGCTTCATTGGCATAGCCTCTCATTTGATTAGGTTTTGGTGTGTGTGTGCATTCATCCGTGTCCATCGTCCGTCCGTCCGTCCATCTTCATGTACATGTACATGTATACAGTATATACAGGCCTTGTCTGCAAGATATCTTGAGAACTACTGAACAGAATTTCACCAAACTTGGAAGGTTCATTGGAATAGCCCCCTCATTTGATTAGATTTTGGTTTGTGCGTGCATTTATCCTTGTCCATTGTCCGTCCATCCATTCATCTAATTGTACATGTATATACAGACCTTGTTGGCAAGATATCAGGAGAACTACTTGACACTTATTTCTACATTAATTTTATAGCACTTTCCCTTAAATAATGTGCCCACTCAACGCAAGGTGGGAGGTTGGGGGAAAACAACCAGCATAGGCTTCATGCTGGAGCGGCAACCCAAGGGTCAAAGCGGAACCTCTAGTTCCTTAATTGACGTGAGCTCAAAACTGCTCCTCTGATACTGTTGTAGAAATTCTTGGTATATTGTTCATTGTAAATTTAAGGACAGCTTTCCGTCCAGTCTCCGTGCACCGGAATCTTAGCGGAAACGTATGTCAGTTTCCGACCTGTTTCTGCGCAACCGGAAACAGGCTAGAAACTTAATAGCAGTTTCCGGTCCATTTCCGCTGCATTGGAAACAGAGCGGAAACTGACATCAGTTTTTGTCCAGTTTCCATGTACCGGAATCTGGGCGGAAACCTAGGTCAGTTTCTGATCTGTTTCTGCTCAAGCGGAAACCGGCTGGAAACTTGAATAGCAGTTTCCAGTCTATTTCCGCTGGATTGGAAACATGGGGGAAACTCGCGTTGGTTTCCGAGCTGTTTCTGCTCGAGCGGAAACAGGTCTGAAACTCCAGCACCAGTTTTCAGTCCATTTCCAATGCATTGGAAACAGACCGGAAACTAACATCAGTTTCCCACCCGTTTCCGCTGAAGCGTAATCTGGGCGGAAATTTAAGGACAGCTTTCCGTCCAGTCTCCGTGCACCGGAATCTTAGCGGAAACCTATGTCAGTTTCCGACCTGTTTCTGCGCAACCGGAAACAGGCTAGAAACTTGATAGCAGTTTCCGGTCCATTTCCGCTCCATTTCCGATGCATTGGAAACAGAGCGGAAACTAACATCAGTTTCCCACCCGTTTCCGCTGAAGCGTAATCTGGGCGGAAATTTAAGGACAGCTTTCCGTCCAGTCTCCGTGCACTGGAATCTTAGCGGAAACCTATGTCAGTTTCCGACCTGTTTCTGCGCAACCGGAAACAGGCTAGAAACTTGATAGCAGTTTCCGCTCCATTTCCGCTCCATTTCCGATGCATTGGAAACAGAGCGGAAACTAACATCAGTTTCCCACCCGTTTCCGGTGAAGCGTAATTTGGGCGGAAACTTAACAACAGGTTTCTGTCCAGTTTCCGTGCACCGGATTCTTGGCGGAAACAAAAACACCTGTTTCCACTGGTTTCCGCATTACGGAAACAGGCTGGAAATGGGGTGTTACAGTTTCCAACTGGTTTCCGCCAAGAATCCGCATTTTTGGAAACCAGTACATTTCACCCAGTGATACTAAGCCGTATTGATGGAAAAGCCTTCTGTATTTAAGTTAATTCAACTCTTATCTGTCCACAATGTGAAAGAGTTGCTTAAATTAGGTAAATATTTAGAGAAATGTACGAAAATCAGAGACCAGTGAAACAATAGTAGCCCACTCTCCGCAGTATATGACTCTAGATTATACCAATAAGCGATGTAGCTTACGGGAATAAACGTACTTACTTACTCTCCATGAGCAATCACGGAAGATTATTTATTTGCTCGGATAGGCATCTATTCGCCCGTTGAACTTGGACTGTGATTGGTCGCCAGTCTGACATTCGCGACAGGTTTAAGATACAGACTGTCCCAGATCTTAATTAGCGACATGTCCCTAGGAGCGGTTATTAAGCCTGAATTTTAATCAGATTGAAAAAAGAAGGGACCGAAATTTAGACCAATTTCGGACAACCTAGCAAAAACAGCACTTTGTGGTGAAAATTATGTATCAAAACCGAATGTAGACCTCAAACGGGGAAGAGCACTCCAAAACCACGTACTAGCTAAATAACAGTATATTACGGAGTTTGATTCTGAAACTAGTAATGTTTATTGACTACCTAAAATTCACAAGTCCTTATAAAACAGCTGTTGAACAATAGAACGCTGAACACGTCCCCATTTTTCGATCAGATGATCCCAATTTCTGGTCTATTGTTGCCGGTACGGTATGCCTCACACACAGAATATGTAACGTGGTAGACATAGTTTTGAAACCATACATCTAACATTTCAGTAGTTATGTAAGGGATGATTCAGATATCCTCAACTTTTTACCAGGAAATACTATACTTCACGTACGTCATACTATACCAACATAGCGTATGAATTGGGACTGATACTATCGAATACTGGAGCGAAAAACATCCCGAGGTTTTCGAACGCAGATCTATTAAGGAGTTCCCACTATAAACAACTATTAAATTCATCCTAGAGAAAAAACGTTCCATTTTAACAACATGTATTTTTTACAATTAGCACAACAATGGGAACTAAAATGGCCCCACGTACATTACAATTATATTAGTTTGTCTAGAAGAAAAATTATGATGCCGTGGGTAACAAATTTGATCCACAAGAAAGTACAGCTTTCAAAAACTTATGGAAAAGATATTTTGACGATTGTTTTCTCTTAATGACAGGAGTGTAAATGTGATGCATAAACTGTCCGCCGCCTTTTTCAAAGGCTGCACCCGAATATCAACTTTAACATGGAAAGCAGCAGAAATAGTTTATGCTTTCTCGAGATTTTGAAAACTAAAAGCGAAAATAAAATAATAACCGATTTCTTTCATAACAGTGACCCACTAGTAAATATCTTTATTTCAAAATAAATCATGTCGTATTTGCATTATATGTGACAGAAACGAACTTAAGGGAAAAGGGGCTGAGTGTAATTGAATAAGATCTGACAAGTGAAGATTTGCCGTAAGAGGTTATCAACACAGGCCTGAATAAAACCAAGTCATGTGCATTTTTAAGAACCCCCAAGCCGAAATCAGCGAACACAAGCATGGCGTTCGTGACTAAACATAATCCGCATATCCGGACATATATTCCAATATTGTGCAAATTTCAAAATATGAACATACTGCACGAGAATCATAAAACGCAATATGGTCTAAAATGTGTGAAACTCATTAAAAAGCCGAGAGAGGCTCTAATCTGCTGAAAAAAGCTCATAACACGTGCAACATAAATGTAGAAAAATCCAATCCCACCTTAAATAAAAAAATCAACAGACTCTCGATGCGGTACATGTGAATACCTGATTGAGAGCACCATATTTTTATTTTTATTTTAAAAATCGATTAGTATCTTTACAGTAAAGGAAAACATGAGCTGTGATTCCGGAAATGTGATTGATGTTATTAATTAAATGTAGTGGATGCGATGCAACTCAACTGGACAGACAGCAATCTTAGAGCCCGCGTCCAAGTGCATAAACAACAAATAATGAGTGCCTTGTTTTTTGTATGCAATATCCACACATGCGGTAAAGATATTCCCTTTCTACAAGATTACTTCAACTGCATCGGTACAGCGATGATTGGACATTCGCGAAAATGATTCTGTCTCCCGCTACCTTGCTTCATTGAACAGATAATGTATATCCTCTTTAAAATTCGTAGTAAGTCAATAGTGCTAACTTGAGATTATGCTGTCAGCTATCATTCGGGTCACAATTCCTAATTGAGTGATCAGGCTGAGTGATCAAACGTGAACACTCATCTGAGTGATCAAATCAGAAAACTCATCCAATTGCAGCGCGATCTATTCTAGGTGTTTTACCGCAGTAAATAGCGGGATTACTTCTATTCTACCATACTGAGAACAGCACAATGTGGAGATGTTTATTGAAATATGAATTATAAGAAACATATTTTCGTGTATTTAAAACTGGGTTAACATCCCTGTACCTGACCAAAAATGCTTTGGCCCGTCAAATAATCGAAGCAAGCAACACCTGTAAGTTGCGTGCCTGAAATCGACACGGATGGGCGATCCACAGTATGGCAGCTATAGGTGTGAAACCACTATTAGATTCTGTGTATAGAAGATGAAGCCAAGGATTTGAACTTCCGGTGAACTTGATTGGCCATAAAAGAGTCTCAAGATTTGCATGGTTGGTATTTTTTTCTTATAAATTAATTGACTTTGAGAATTATGGAAGGAATTTGGCAACATTTCAGAACGAAAATTTTGTCCCAATCTTTCATGACCCACCCCCAAGCTGTTTCCATGGTGATATTTGGTCACATCCGGATTTCAATGTACTGTAGCTCGAAATCGGGCCGCTCATCAAGGGTCCAGATATCGATATTTTTTTAGGCGAACAACCCGTCTCTCTGACAAGGTAGGTGATTAGTACCAACGAAATATTGGGAACCCCTTTTTCTTGGGATGTGCCAAGCTCATTTATTACATAAAAAGGAAGGACAATTAATAGTGGTTTCTAACCTATATGGGCGTGCTATAACGCCATTTACGATCAAAATGATGCAAGCGTGACCCTTAGCTCTAGAATACATGCGAAATTCCCCCATCCAAGTGTTGGATTGTGTCCCTATCATACGTCCTAAAAGGCTTTGTGACATCAACAACTTTGATTAAATGTCCGCGGAATAAAAATCTTTCTCCAACTTTAATTGGCTCCGTGAAATACGGCAACAGAATGCGCAAGAAGATACAGGCAGACGATAATTTTTCCAATCCATTTCAATCCTATATTACCCTCTGGGCGAGTTGAACTAGGCACGCGAAGAAAATTATGACGTCATATAATCTGCACCGAATCGGTTGTAAGGTATAGCATCTATTGGAATTAGATGCCAGCTGGGTTTCCTTCTTTATGTGTAATAACGTTATTTGGTAAAAGACATGGGCTGTGGTAGAGCTGAGGTTTTACGTCGCGTTCAGCAATACTTCAGCTATATAGCGACGATCAAACAAAATTCTATTAAAGGATTCCAACAAAAACAAGTGATCAACACAACACACCAAAATCAGGTAATGCATTAAAACTTGTACATCAAACCGATTTCTGTCAAATAACCTAAAATACAGTCTTATTTTACCGGACTGAACAGATCTTCTAATGTAGATGTTTGGTAAAAAAAATCTCTCACAATCTTAAAATCTATACAGTCGATCAGAATATGTTTCACTGTGAGATCTTCATGACATGAAATACACCTTGTAGTCCCGTAGCCAAATAGGTGCTTTTTGTCGAACCTTGCGCTAGAGGTCCCACAACGGGTTTAATGGCTTTGAAATCTATCGAACATGCAGATAACTAAACCGAAGGGTACCCACCTGGCACCTTTGAGCATCCGAGACGGCGGCTTCGATGACGTCATTTTTTTCATGAAAATTTATTTTTGTTCGAATTTTTTTACTGATTTTTCATTTATGTAGTTTTTATCGCATCAACTGTGGAACGAATTAAGGAATAATTATGTGATATGAAATAAAATACTTTTGGCCACTTTTTCCTCACAAAAATAAAAAAAAAATCTAAAAGAAAAATGACCAAGATAACATTTTGGTTGTGCTCATAAGGCCGTCATCTTGAAAGTATTCATGGAGCTTTGCTCAGAGGGTTTTGTGAGTAGGCTGAAAGTTACTCACACGTGATACGCTATAACAGTCTGAAATGTAAACTCTCAATATTTCTTCATTCTAGAGCACCAGGGTCAAGTGCACGTAAAGTGAGTCGAGGCAGGCAAAATCTCACGCCCCATCTCACATTTTATCTGTGTGAACCGTTATGGAGTCAAACGCTAACAGTAGCAGTGAACAGAACCAAAAGATCGCCGCTGTGATTAGGTTAAGATGACGTAATATTTAGTAAATTTCGACAGATGATTCGGATTCATTTTTCTTATTAATGCAATTTTCTGCAAATAACCTGAGGACTATATTAGAAAATAAATGCTTTTGATTCAATAAACAAAAAATTTACTGGACACTTCTATGCCAGAAAAGCCGATAATCTAGATCGATAACTAACAGTATTGTCGTTATTTTGGGATTACATTATCTTAGAAAAGCACAAATTGTAGTGCTGAAAAATTGGTCGAGTTCCATGGGGAATTCGAATCCAGTGACCCCAGAGTCGGGCACCTAATCGCTATAGCACTGTATGTCCGCGATCTACACCACTCGCCCAACGGGACTCCCGCAAAATAGAAGGTAGCAGACTGGTAGTCTTGAAAGCGAACATACAGTACCCCTCTGATGATCGTAATGATACAGCTCCCGCAGCTGAATAGATATATTTTTTATCATTTAGAAAGTGATCGTATAACAGTATTTTCGTTATTTTGGGATTACGCTGTATCTTAGAATAGTACGGAACCGTAGAGGGGACATGCACAATCTTTTTTTTCGCGGAAAATTATCTCGTCCCACGACATAATTATCTCGTCCCACGAGATAATTATCTCGTCCCACGACATATTTATCTCGTCCCACGAGATAATTATCTCGTCCCACGACATAATTGTCTCGTCCCACGAGATATTTATCTCGTCCCACGACATAATTATCTCGTCCCACGAGATAATTATCTCGTCCCACGAGATAATTATCTCGTCCCACGACATATTTATCTCGTCCCACGACATAATTGACCAATGACAACACATTTTACAACAACGTTGTTCACCAATGAAAGAGCACGTAACGTACTTCTGTTGCAGCCAGCCTGGGAAATTTTGGCAATCTGCAGATGGCCTAGTACGGTGGCTTGTTAGGGCCATGCACTGATCTTTCGAATTTTCTGCCTTTCTCTAATTTTCAAGATTTCACTTTCGCACTTTCTCTCTTTTCTTGTCATCATCTTAGATTCATTTTCGATTTTTCAAAATTTATCCCTGATCTTTTTATTCATTCTCAAGAAACTGCAACGTACTGCAACCATTTCCATACGAAAACGCTGGAAATTCATTTTCAAGAGACAAGAACAATTCAAACGACCACATGGAAACACTGGAAATTAGCGAAAACCTCGAAAATAGCGTGAAACATCAGAAATAGCAAAAAAACACACAGAAACTGCCGTGTAATTTCCACCGCGGTTGAAAGTATTTCAACCGCGGTGGAAAGTATTTCAACCGCGGTGGAAACTATTTCAACCGCGGTGGAAACTATTTCAACCGCGGTGGAAAGTATTTCAACCGCGGTGGAAAGTATTTCAACCGCGGTGGAAAGTATTTCAACCGCGGTTGAAAGTATTTCAACCGCGGTTGAAACTATTTCAACCGCGGTGGAAAGTATTTCAACCGCGGTGGAAAGTATTTCAACCGCGGTTGAAAGTATTTCAACCGCGGTGGAAAGTATTTCAACCGCGGTTGAAAGTATTACAACCGCGGTGGAAAGTACTTCAACCGCGGTGGAAAGTATTTCAACCGCGGTTGAAAGTATTTCAACCGCGGTTGAAAGTATTTCAACCGCGGTGAAAAGTATTTCCACCGCGGTTGAAAGTATTTCAACCGCGGTTGAAAGTATTTCAACCGCGGTTGAAAGTATTTCAACCGCGGTGGAAAGTATTTCAACCGCGGTGGAAAGTATTTCAACCGCGGTGGAAAGTATTTCAACCGCGGTTGAAATAGTTTCAACCGCGGTTAAAATAGTTTCAACCGCGGTGGAAAGTATTTCAACCGCGGTTGAAATACTTTCCACCGCGGTTGAAATACTTTCCACCGCGGTTGAAATACTTTTTCGATGTTTTTGCTAATTTTTAGTGTTTTCACATGGGTTGTTCGATTTTTGCAGTCGCATGAAAATGGATAGAAGAAATTGTTAAAACCAGAAAACAATTTATATCTCGGAAACGAATCGATGTCAATGGCAAGAAATTACAGAAAACGCGAAAGTGAAATCTTGAAAACTAGTAAAAGGCAGATAATTGCAAAAATCAATGCATGGCCCTAACAAGCCACCGTAGCCTAGGCAATAAAAAAACAACCTCAAACTACAAGGAAAAATTCATTGATCATTTCAAAGTTTTCTTGGGTTTGGATGAATGAAATCTTAATTTTGATGTCCCTGGTTCACTAAACGGCTGCAAACCTTCGGGCGAAATATAGTTGTTTAACGAAGAGAGTGTTTCAATGCGTTTCAATGAGTTGTAGGATCTGTGTATGGAGCAGACGCAGACTTCATAATAAAGCCGATGTCATATTGTAATACAATTCTGTTGACATAGATTTCACACAAGACTGACTAGAGAACACCAAAGAAGTGAAGTTTATCCATTCTTTCAAACAGTATTCATGATTAGGAGTGAAAATCCTCCAACTGTTATAATTTCATGTCAACATTTTCTTTAGCGGATACAAGTACACATCTGAACAGTTGTCTCGATCTCCGCCACTTCCTTGCATTATATAAATGTGAGAAACATTACTTATTAACCCGAGAAGGAGTAAACCGAGAAGGCTCCGTACATGGGAGGCTTGGCCGGTCAAGAAAAAAAATGTAAATAAAAACATGGGAGGCTTGGCCGGCCAAGAAAAAAAATTTAAATAAAAAAAAAAAAAAAATAAAAAAAAATGAATAAATAAAAAAAATGAAAGAAAGAAAACATAGCATAGAAGTGAATGTTTTTCTTATCAAGTATTTTTTCCAGTTGTTGCTTAATACTGGGGAAGTAAACTTATCACCGCCAGTGCCTACCGGTAGGTCTAAATTAAGATTGAAATGCAAAACAATAGACGATTTCGGGCTCAACTCTCGTGCGATCATCTCTGAGCATGAAATAATGTTCTCTAATCCAATCGCATATTTGGACGAAAAAACATCAACACGTCCGTTGAGAAGAAATTTTCTTCTTCTTTTTTTTCTCTCTATAAACTTGTTTTGTGTTTCAATTGAGACCCCAGTCATTTGCCCAGTATTTCTTCATACACAAACAAGAGATATATTAATGTTCAACTACTTTTCGCAAAGAAACCATAGAAATAAACCTCCTGTCTGTCCCAGATAATATATCCCAGACGTTTTCGGCGATATTTCGGAGACCATTTATCGTACAACATTGAAACTTAAATCGCACAGTATATTAACTAAAAAAATACTAATTTTATTCCTTCAATAAAATCGATTGAGAATTGCCGAAAATCGCCAATACGTACATGTACCATATTATTTTAACGCCACGATGGTGTTGATCTGCCAATGTTATACCATACAGACTTGACGTCATGACGTAAAAAAATCCCCCCACAAATCTCCCATCTAATTAATGATACAGGACTTTCACATTTATAAAAAATATACCAATTTAGTCGTTTCATGGTGAAATGCAATACGTGCAGAATGAACGCTGGATTGAACTACGTAAATTTTATTAGTTTCATGTACACGAAGTCCTTAATATCGAAGTTTTATGAAAGCATGCACTAGTTCCTGTAGCTCTTTTGATGAGATAAGAATAGGCCGTTTTCTGTTGGCGTGCAGGAAAACAAGCCTCCCGCAGCTGAATAGATATATTTTTTATCATTTAGAAAGTGAGCGTATAACAGTATTTTCGTTATTTTGGGATTACGCTGTATCTTAGAATAGTACGGAACCGTAGAGGGGACATGCACAATCTTTTTTTTCGCGGAAAATTATCTCGTCCCACGACATAATTATCTCGTCCCACGAGATATTTATCTCGTCCCACGAGATAATTATCTCGTCCTACGACATAATTATCTCGTCCCACGACATAATTATCTCGTTCCACGAGATAATTATCTCGTCCCACGACATATTTATCTCGTCCCACGAGATAATTATCTCGTCCCACGACATAATTATCTCGTCCCACGAGATAATTATCTCGTCCCACGACATATTTATCTCGTCCCACGACATATTTATCTCGTCCCACGACATAATTGACCAATGACAACAGATTTTACAACTCGTCCCACGACATAATTGACCAATGACAACACATTTTACAACAACGTTGTTCACCAATGAAAGAGCACGTAACGTACTTCTGTTGCAGCCAGCCTGGGAAATTTTGGCAATCTGCAGATGGCCTAGTACGGTGGCTTGTTAGGGCCATGCATTGATATTTCGAATTTTCTGCCTTTCTCTAATTTTCAAGATTTCACTTTCGCACTTTCTCTCTTTTTTTGTCATCATCTTAGATTCATTTTCGATTTTTCAAAATTTATCCCTGATCTTTTTATTCATTCTCAAGAAACTGCAACGTACTGCAACCATTTCCATACGAAAACGCTGGAAATTCATTTTCAAGAGACAAGAACAATTCAAACGACCACATGGAAACACTGGAAATTAGCGAAAACCTCGAAAATAGCGTGAAACATCAGAAATAGCAAAAAAACACACAGAAACAGCCGTGTAATTTCCACCGCGGTTGAAAGTATTTCAATCGCGGTGGAAAGTATTTCAACCGCGGTGGAAAGTATTTCAACCGCGGTGGAAGCTATTTCAACCGCGGTGGAAAGTATTTCAACCGCG
>JAVTVY010041876.1:0-17568 GCA_036873755.1 Hanleya hanleyi | reverse complement strand
ATTTCGACCTATTCCGATATGCATAAATGATTGCCCTAACAAGATAATATTCATACCTACAACTCATATCTGGACCTTTATAGGAATGATCAGGGCTTTCTCTCACGTCGACTCCACGACAAAAGGGACGATTACAATTAACTCCTCATTTCTGGATAGCCAAAAATATTTAGCTTTCTTTTTCTAAAACTTTGACAATTGTCATGTGAAAAACAACAGAAAAAGTGACGTTTTCTTGCACCTATTTTGCAGTATGTCAGAGCTAGGAAATGGAGGGTGTTTCAACAGCTCATCAACCAATACAGCATAATTCAAGTTACTGTTGAATTACAACACATATAAAGGAAGTGGGAAGAGGTGCCGACATACTGGCAGAGTCACATGACTTCTCAGCATAGTCTACCGGTTAACCTATTCTAAAGCACATACCAAGAATCTAACAATTCATGATATGTGTTGTATCTCAGGTATGCTTTTATTGTACCTGTTCATGTGGCAACTTGGATGATATGACCACACGGCCCCTAGCACCGGCATAAGTGGTATTAGATACAAATCTAGAGCTATGATGGAAATGCTCTGACAACTCGGATATTGGTAACTGGTGAGCTGTTTCGCTGTGACAACTCGTACACTGGGGATTGGCGAGCTGTATCGTCATCAGATGAAAATGACGACATTTAACACAAAAGACTAGTCTGTAAGGCCCGATGTCGACTCCGCATCAACTTCCCACATATGCCAACATATACCAAAGACCAAAGGGTCTGCACAGGGGGCAGGGCTGTTGAGGTTGTTGGAACACATGTATGCAAAATTCGCTAGATTGTTCTGAAAGACAACCACAGCCACAACAAACAGATTTGGAGTGTATGTTGGCAGTCAACATGTGACTTAACATAGTTTTTCACCTTGAGAAAATAGGCCAATGTAAGTCCTATTCATTGACTTCAGGTCCATCATCAGTTGCATATGTGGTATCAATTTAGAATACCTAGCTATATTTCATGTTATATAATATAAAGTATATAACCTCGAGAAAATAGGTTCAGTCAACTGGGATAGGCTTGTAGTCCGTCACCCATTGCACAAGTATGATGAATTTGGAGAGCCCATCTTCACTCCTTTCTAATAATAAATTTGACCTCGATAAAACAGGTGAAGGTCAGTCAATTTCATTAATTAGGCTTCTGATCCATCACCAGCTGCATATGTAGTATGACAAGAAAGATGGGCAGACAGAGAGACAGACAGACAAATAGATAACATGGAAAATTCAGTTCATCGGGGGCATCGTTACATATCATCTTCAAAGTCCAAATATTCTGTCAAAATGCACCAAAACACACCATTTTACTTCTATTATAGAGAAGAAAAGCAACTCTGAGTCTGAGTAGCCGGGATTACAATTTTATTCTGTGCAGCCCCACCATTAAGCCCAGCACCCTAACCCCATCTGGGGCCTGGGGCCATTATGGCCCCCCTACCAAACTTTCTGCACCTTCATCTCCGAACGGAAGTGAAAAATGGAGAGCTTAAAACCCGTGACTTTAATATTTGTCTTGGCTTGGGTCATTTTGAGCTTAATTTCATAACCTCCCGAGCAGAGGATCATGGGTAAATTCAAGATGGCGGCCACGTGGGTACCAGGAAAATGATGTTTTTGTCATATTTCTTTCAAAATTTATGCTTTTCCGCGATGAAAAGTGGGTAAAAACTATTTTATTTCATATCACATTAATATTTGCTAATTTTTCATGCAGTTTTTGTGGAGAAATTGCAAAAATAAAAAGTTCGGAAAATCTGACCAGAAAATCGACCAAAAAATGCCGTTTTTCAAAATGGCGTCACTGTGACGTCATCAAAGCGGCCATCTTGGATTTTTTTACATTTTCTGGTAGAGCTTGACCCAAGGGTATAGTGTGATAAGTTTCAGCCCCCTAGCTCAAGGGGTAAGAAAAATAATTAGGGGGGGCCATTACTTCAATTAGATATACACGTAAAAATTTCCCCGGTGGGATGTGCCATATAGCAGGTATGTATTAGTTTCACTTCAAAAATCTTTCTACTTTTTCAGTTCAAGAAATAATTATCGGCATTTGTAATTATGCTGTCAAAATGCAACACTACATGTATGTTCAATGGCATTAACTGAGTGATAATTTGTGATTTTATTCATTGAAAACTGGACGGAATGCATCCCCAGACATCTGGAAGCCCAAGCCTTCACAGCCACTGGAGATAAAGAAATGGACTTGGGAACAGGATCAAATTATTATATCAGTAATGGAGAGAGAAATCACACTAATTCTGGAAATGAAGTGTTTACTTTGTTGACACAAGGGGTGTACTAGTCCACTTATGTAAATTGCATTATGCAATAAGTCAACCATTACAGGTTTTATTACCAGAAAAGTCAACATACAGGCCTCAATATGAGGCCTGACAGGTAAAGCAGAATATAATGGCCTGACTTCAAGCTCACTTGAATCCTTAAATTCTCCATACTGACCATCCAATGATGCATCCTAGACTAAGATATATTTAGCTGACTTTACCCTATGCCAGCACCAACAGCACCAATGTCCTTTCAATCCATTTTAAAACCATACTGTTAATAAAATTAGTAATTGAAAAAAAAGAATGTATAATGAGATATAAATCAAACATTATGTTGATGGGCTGCAAAATACGTATGAGAGGTGGTCCTTCAATTTCAATCAAAAAAAAAACAAAAAACTTTCAGGTCTTTGTCTGACAATAATAAACTCCATAAACAGATTAAATGCCAATAAATTGTGCTAAAAACATTTACTGTCTATAGTGCCATCCAATGATAAACAATATCACAAACCTACATGATGAAGCAAAATCCTCAGATGTGGCCTGGGGAATGTAGATATTGGACTCAAGTCGTGAGAATTTCATATATTTAAAAAAATGGCCATTTGGCTCACAAGAGATGTAAGTTACAACACTGGGAATGCTATGATCATGTTCAGCAAAACAAAATTACTTTTCCCTGAAGCAAATTTTCATTTTTGTGAAAAGAAAATCTTATTTTGAAATACAAAAATGAGTCTCCATGATTCGCCAACACCAACAAAATCTTTGTCAGTTCTTTGCCTATCTTGCAAGATCATTATACCCAAATTACATGGAAATCAAACACGTTGTTCAGAAGATATGATGTTACACATGTTTACCTGCATTCATGTCTATAGCCCCACCTAGTGATGACCAAATGTCATGAAAAACGAGCGGGTGAGATCTAAAGCCCTAGGGAGATGGCACATAAGAGTTCAATGGAAAAAACTTTAATCATGATAATAGTTATAGAGGTTTTGTCGTCAAGTCAGACAAATGTGATTTTTCACTTAAATGGCAATTTGGTTCGCACCGAAATGGAATTATCATGTCGGCAATCCTATATTTATGCTTGGCAACCTAGAATAGAACAGTTTTCAAATATTTTTTTCAAGCGAATTGGTGAATTTTCATTTCACGAAAAACTCTTTTTTTTGAGATGCAAAAAACTTGCCTTAAAAATTACGCCAGCTACACCAAAACCTATTCAGCACATTGCCTATCCTTCAAGACCATTGTAATAAAATTTCAAAGAAATCGGGCAAGCGGTTCAGACGAAATCGTCACAGAAAGGTTCACCTATGCTCGGACTACAACGCCACCTAGTGGTGAGCAGCGGCTATCAAAACACAACCAGACAAATTTCCCAGGCCTAAGGAGATAGCACACAAAGTCTGACCCGAAAATATTTAACGGTTTCAGAGATATTCACGTTTGAAGTCGCGGCGGCGGCGGCGGCGGCGCCGGCGGATCCGGCGGAGCCGTTTCTCATGAAAACATAAGAGCATCCACTTTGTGGAAATGCTCTAATGACTATAAATAGTTCAACAGACAAGGCTGATTGATGTTATTATGGATATAGGGCTTACAGGTAAGATGTCTATTTTAAGAGCAAATTCAGATCACCTGATACCTAAGGTTCTCACACAATAAATAATGAAGTAATAGTACATTCCAGAAAATACAAAATCATAGTTCAAACACTATTACCGGTATGCATATTATATAGTATTTAAGCATATACCAGATATATCCATGCATAATAGGTGTGTTTGATTGTATTAGTCCCTTATCTGAAATGAGAATCTAATTTCTCTGTAAGAGTCTTGGACCACTTACACATAAAAATTACCAACTTAAGTTGAGATTGTGTTTGAACTTTTCGTCAATGAAGCTTGCAAATTCAATGAGACTTCCAATCCTTTCTTTTCAAATATTGTTTAATATATTATGTTTCATAAGCAATATTACGGAGTAAAATCTGCTCTAATAATCAAGTCCCAACTGAAGAATAATGTCTTTGACTTTGCCATTTTGAGTTAACAACAGCAGTGGGTTCACAAATGTCTGGTATAGCTAGATGGCATGTATAGCTAGTCGGTCAAGAAACATAGAAGTAAAAAGTAAATTGAGCAAAACTGCCAATAAGCTATCACAATTGCGAATACATAAATGGAAACTGCTCACTTGACATAGCAAATATAATACTTTACAAATGTACAGTCAGGCTGTTTGAACTTCAGCCTTCTTGGTCTAATATATTTATGCCAGGTCGACTTGTCCGGGCGTTACTATCCTGAATTACCATACTTTCTATCTTCTTGAAAGGTCACAGGTACATTATCCGTGTTGATCGGAATAAGCCTACTGATTTACGGGCCAATAGGTCAAGGTCGCAGTACACGAAACATCATTGGCAGATGATAAGCTGATCTTCACAGTTCAGAAATTCTGACAATGTAACTGCAAATTGGTCTTACTATTTTGGCGCCAACGGTCAACTTCACGATGGCCGCAAATTGAAATATTGCTTTTAGGTATATTGAATGTTTCTAGGAAGTGAAATTGGTACGTTACATACTGTCTAGAGAGACAATTCTTTGTTCTGCATGTTCCTATTGTTGGATGTATGAAAATACATTTGCTCTTGTCTATGTTGTGCAACATAGGTCAATCTCTTTTCAATTATTATAAATTTATATTTGGTTGAAAGCTCCCTCCATCTATTAAAGTGACTGTTTTGAACTTCAGCGGATTTAACAGACGGATCTGTGGTTCAGCTCATGTACACCTTCAACTGATTTAGCAGATTAAACGCAACACTAAAAGGGTGGCTGAAAACGATGCCGGAGTACCGGAGTACTGGCCAGAAGTCATATCACTCCCAAAGAAAAATATACTGACTGCATATTTCTAAAAACATCACAAGAACCAACAGTGATGCCTGTGATCATTTGTATCACAGACACGCTTTTATTGTAGATGTTCATGTGGATATATTGAATGGCATGATCACACGACCCCTGGCTTCAGCCGTATTAGATACAAACGAGAGGAACAAGGGCCCTGATTGCCGTCGTTCTTCGAGTCTACTGGACAACCGCCATGTGTCTGCTCTATTATTATCACTGCTAGATGTCAATTATTCATATAGCCTACAACCAGAACATCATTTCACAAACGTACATTTACCAGGTCAATTTAAATCGGTCAATTGACTATCAGATACACTCGATAAAATGGTATTTAGTTCCAACCTGTTATAGATGTGTATGATGTTTTGATTTCTATTAAAACCGGTGATCAGATTTTTTATTTTGTTAAAACAAAATTCTGTTTGCTCTTCAACATGGCGGGCTACTTATCGGTAACAAATTCTGGGTTCGTTTATGCCTAAGGAATTTAGCCCAATAGTGATGCCTCATTCAGGAATAATTAATAATACACTTCAGGAAATCTTGTCAGTTTAGGTCGCTCTCCACACCGTCATTTGTCAGAATAGACCTGTGCGGAGGGTGCCAAAAGACGTTTTCATGCCCCAGATAATAAATATAATGATTGTAGGGTTGTAGCTTTGTACGAGAATTGTCACTTATGGAGGGCCAAAAATCGCCCTGGCATTCTCCGCACAGTGGGTCTTCACCAATTAAGCCATGTAGCCTTGGACGAAGATTACAAGTGCGCGATTATCCGAACTGTTCTCTATCGGCATAAGGGGAGATAACCCTGTTTGTCTACTGGGTGGCTGTGGAAGACTAAGGCACAGCGAGTCAGATTTGAACAGACGACTTTTGCATTTCGTGAAATGGAACTTCTGGTGTAAATTACTTACAAGTATTATTTATAACTGAGAACAAAACCTGCCGCTATGGCGGCTATGTTGATGAAAGTGTACGTGTAGCGTTTGTTTTTGTCCACCGGAGCAATGCGGTCGGGATGGGTTGTGTTCTGTGGACTGTCCCTGAGTGCATGTGGGTGGTGTCACCAAGGGTTTAGCGCCATCCTTCGTGAGTGTCCGTGCAAATTATATATGTGTTGGGACACGATGAACTTGAAAGACTTCGGCGGGTTACCCGTACTTTGAAAGGAGATGGTACGATAAGGCGGGATTACGGCCTATACATGTACGTGGTGTAGTTGAAATCGAATAAATAAAATGTCCTAAAAATAATTGTGTTTAATGTAATGGCAAGAGAAAATATATGTACACAATATGTGAAAGTTTTAGCTCAGTTGCATTATGATAAGTTATAACATGAAATTAGCAATTGGTGTGTTAAAAATAAGAACAGCAAAAGATGGCAGGTGGCAATGATAAAGCTAAAGCCAGCTTAAGCGAGTACTCAAGGCTGTACCTTGAGGGTGCACTATTAGGTGGTCAATGTATCCAGAGGAACAACTGTCCCATCTAGTACGAGCATGTTTGGAATTAATGTTGAAATATTGAGGACCATCACTTGGAAGAAGGTATGGTCAATGCCGTGTACCAGAGAAAAGAACAAACCTATACAATTCAATTCAGGATTGACAGGCAAAATATCTGAGCTGAAGACTATGGTGGACTTTCACGGAAGTTAAATACGTGTTTATCAAAATAATTAGACTATCAACAAATCAACGTCTTGTGAAAATCCCTCCAGATAGTGAACAGTATCGGGTCACAGTATCATCAATTAAAAAAATATTCTCAAGTCAGCAAATCAATTCCCAATGATCATCTCCAAGATTCCAATAATCAGTTTCAATCTCCAAGATGTCCCACCTCGTCAATTCTATTTCAGTCTCCAAAATAATAATCTGGTCGGGCGAAAGATGAATGTTGTTCTTCGTTATCCGTTACCACTGTTATGTTGTTATTGTAACTTCGGTCGAGGCTAAATTCCTGACGTTCAAGCGATCGAATCATGGCCTTTCAACTATGACAATGGCATACCGGTATATCATAAAATATAACTACAGCAATTCACGGAGAAACAAAACAAAGCGAGACAGAAATTGTTGGCCTGGAAGAAATTGCGTCAAAGAAAATCATTCTCCTCGCATGAAAGCACAATCATCTTCATCTCTACTGCAGTCGTAACGTTTGTATTCCTTCCTGCATGGAATACCAAGGGAGGCAACCAGTCTAATGTCGCAGTCTGACATTGTCTTTTGTTTCAACACGATTGGAAGTGTTGTGGAGTTTGACCCCAAGGTACTATTTTTCTGACTTTTATCTATTTCTGACTTGTATCAACGAAGTATTCTTCTCACATAAGAAACAACATTCGAAGGATACAGTCTTAAGCGATGCTCCAGGGCCGTATTTCATGTCTGGCAGAAGAGGATAGAATGAAAGCCTGCAGTAGTTCATTTTTATCGAAAACAACACAGAACTATTTTGTCGGAATGACGTCTTCTCCGGGTAGTGAAGCACCAGCGTCGGCAGAGACTGTCCTGTTTGGCCAGTGAACAGTTTTCTGAAGATGATCCCAATAGCACGTCGTTACACGATGATGTATTAACTGTATCAAGTATTGGTGAAAAATGATGAAATATGTGATCGACAGATTGGTAAAAGACGGCCCAAACGAGGGAGTATGTATTGAATGCAAGTTCATAATCAAAACCGATCAAATGTTGCACACGAAAAATAAATGATTATGGAGTAGAGATACGGTTTTGAATGAAAACTCGTGTGAAACACAGCCTGAGCATTTCCCCGAGTACTCTGACCTTTGACCTCAGTTTTTGCACGTGACACATCGTCCATCACTAATGTATCTACTGACTCTAAAAAATGTCATTTATGATTTCAGGTTCAGTGACTTTGACCGTGACTTTAATTTTGGTACGTGACACTTCTATTCCACCTAATTAATCAGCTTACAAAAAGTGCAACTGTAGATAAACAACTGTCATAGATATAGAGAAAGTTCAATGATTTATGAAGTTTTGGCCACAGTAAGTCGCCATTTTGACCTCTGAACGTCACATCGTCTTCATCTAGTGTATCCACACACAAGACAATAAATTAGCAATTTTCAATGATTCGCTGATTTTAAATCACACAATCAATGAACTGCGACACATTGTCTCCACCGACATGTGGTAAATCCACGAAAAAAAAGCCACAGTAATCTTTGACCCGTGAACTCGACCTAAATTTCGGTACGCGATATATCGTCTCTAGCTAGGGGGGCGAGGGTGAGTTGGCGTATACAAATTATAAATTTTCTTTCGTTCCGTCTCAACAGTATATGATCTTCATACATCGACTTAACTATATCTGCGCAGAGTATGTTTGATAACCTCTGAATTATACAATATATGGCTAGTTTGAAAATTTCTGGAAATTAGATATAATTGAGATAGGGGTAATTTCAGCAGTTTTGCCCTCTGGCTGGTCACCGACATCCATTACTTGACCATATATGCTTGTTCATCCAACAATAAGATATAGTTTAATGTATAATGATCCCATTGTATATGATGCAGAAATCTCCCACTGTATATTCGGATACAAAAATCTCCCACTGTATATTCGGACACAAAAATCTCCCTCTGTATTCGGATACAAAAATCTCCCGCTCTATATTCGGACACAAAAATCTCCCACTGTATATTCGGACACAAAAATCTCCCACTGTATATTCGGACACAAAAATCTCCCACTGTATATTCGGACACAAAAATCTCCCACTGTATATTCGGACACAAAAATCTCCCACTGTATATTCGGACACAAAAATCTCCCGCTCTATATTCGGACACAAAAATCTCCCACTCTATATTCGGACACAAAAATTGCTACATTTAATATCGTGATTTCAGGGTAACAGTGACGATAAACCACCTTGACCTCAATTTTAGGTACCGGTATGTCACAATTCTCCACTGTATGTATCTACTGACGATAAAATGTGATTTTTAATGAGTTCCCATCGTATTTTTGGGGGTCAGTGTAACGTTAACCTTGTCCTCAATTTTGGTACGCTTTTCCTCTAATGTATTGCTCACAAAAGTTGTCAGGCCCCCCAGCAGGGCAAAGTAAATTGATTGTAGGAAATATAGGAATTTGGAATGTAAATTATATGTTTATACTGTTTTCCCCAAATATGCATTTTTAGAGGGATTTTCAGTTATTTTTGAGACAATTATTAACTTGTGTTATCGGAACTACTCTTACCCAGGCGCAGCATTAGCAGTTCAACATTGGAGGGGAGGAGAATGAGGGGGGGTGTGGAAAGGAGCAAATCAGGGAGGAAGAGGGATCGGGAGGGAACGGAAGGACTCACTAGCGTATACCGCGGGTCCTACCCAAGGAAATTTAAAAAAATTACCCTTCATTTTACGCAATTTGGCACATTTTTAGAGAAGATTGTCAAAATGTTAACAATTTCCTCGGGTATTGGTGTTCAGATGAAACCATCTCATTTTAAGTCAAAGTCAACTTCTAACACCTCTGCAATAAAAGGTCACTTCGTGAGTTGTTGCATCAATGCCAAGCTTAATTGTTTGAAGTAGCGGGTGCCAAGCACGGCAATTTTCCGGTGCTAATGAACATTTTTATCAAAAAAAAAGACAAATATCATATAAAACTGATAATTCATGAATACTGCTGGAGTTAAGACCATAGTCCAGTCGGCCATAGTGGCTGTCTGAGAAATGGCAAAGTCAAAATATCAATTTCCCATTTGAGTATGAAATACTAGAACAAAACTTGACAATAGTTTTTGCCCATGTCAAAGAAGAATTAAATGACAAGCAATGTATTACCTTAATACCATGAAATCACAGTCAGCATTCAAACTGTGATTGAAAATCAAAAATGTATAATGTAAACTCGCCAGTAGTTTGTAAATGTTCCCCACATGCGTACCTCTCCATGTGTATCTTCTGATCAGGTAAACTAACCCTGCAGCACTTCCTTCCTTGAAAACCCAGGGTACACCATATCCCAAGTGTCCCCGCGCGTAACATCGTGACGTCATCTTCTGACAGATTTTGGATGCGAGCTTGAGCGAATGGCAGCTGTAAGGTAAGATTTTGTGGGCAGTGTACATATAGTTGTTCCAGGATTCAGGCGAATTTGTCAGTTCGATTTTCCCACCCGTCCCCCCAATGATGTCAAGATACGGCTGTCTCCATTGGTGCCTCGGACTCGACATGCCATTTGATCCGCTACTAAACCGAGTTCACGGCACGAGTGGAGATAGGGGACACTTCGGATAGTGTCACAACATGCATGTGTGTCAAGACGGACAGCTGCTAGCATACACATGTACATGTAGTGCAGAGGTGAGACTGGTCAGTTTATGGCAGAGAAACAGGTAACTGGTCATCCAGTTTCATGTAGCTGTAAATGAAGGATGCCCATCCAGTGAATGCTAGTGGACATTGAAGCTGAAATAACTTCATGCATGTTCTATTCAATTCAAGACTTGGGTCCCTGCTTCTACCTGGCATAGCATGTACATGTGTAACATGGGGCAGGTCTTTGTGGATGAATGTTTGAATCTTAAGGCCCTTGCAGATTAGTTAGGAAGAACATGTAATTCATTTATTAAAAGAGTAAAACTGGGTAACTTCTATTATACATGATAATGAATAACAATAAATGCATATCTGATTAATTACAAATTGTTTATTTCTGTTCTATTGATATAAGCAATCACTGGTAATTGCTATTTACTCTGCAAAGGCCTTTGGTTTTAGCTGTACAGATAGCATGCCACTTTTCACCGGGGGAACATCTACGAATTTCTGGAGATTTACAAGGCACATTTCAAGGTTTTTCAATCACTGTTCGAATGCAGGGCAGGATGTTACATTTTCATGTTCAGTATTTGTTCAAACTTTTGTAATTCTTCGACATGGGCATAAACAATGAATAGGATATGCTCTAGTATTTGCTAATTACATGTGGAAACCTACCTGGGACTTTGCCATTTCTGAACCGAGAAAACTGACATTAAATGGCCGAGTATACTATGGCCTTAACACTAAATCAGGTAGAATAAACACTGGGAGGAAGTTGGCACTTTGCGTGAAACTGAAATTTAAAACTGGTCACTATAAATTTGGACCAGCGAAGGAAGAAACAGTGGGGTTGGGGTAATCCCCCGGAAAAGTTTGAGATTTCAGACGCTTCTCTACTAATTTTCGACTCATTTCAAGGCTCTTCAGTCACAATTATTGGGGGTGGGTCAAAGTGTTCGGGTCGGGGTCTAAGTGCAGATGAGGGTCTGAGGCACAAAGACTGTCAATGGCAGAACATTTGACACTTTCACAAGGTCATCTTTAATGGCACTGCTTGCAGGGGTACCTCCAGATTAGAATGCTGGGCGTCACAACGGAGTTTTGGGAAGGTGTAAGAAGTCTGCATGTCAGTCTTTTTGCGGAGTTTAACCTTCAATAAAAGACTTGGTGAATGAGGAATCATTCCACACTGAACTGGGCCAACATGATGAAAATTTAGGGTGAATATCAAAAATATATGTTTTGTTACAGGAAGATTTATCAATTTATACTTAAATATAGGAGGGTTGCAAAGACATAGGCAAAATACAGGAAATATGTGTCTGCTTGGAGGGCTGAGTTTTCAATAATTTCGTGATGTTTAGGCCATAGTGACCCTTGTATCCAACAAGGGCACACCAGTTCTCGTCAGATCACCGAAGTTAAGCAGCGTTGAGCTCGGTCAATACTTGGATGGGTGACCGGGTGCTGTCCTGACTGGGCTGATCAGTGTCCAGAATAATAGGAACTGTGGACACTCTCGTGTTCTGGCACATGTAGGCACCGTCGTGATATGACTGAAACAATGTTAAAAACGACGTTAAATCCTACTCACTCACTTGTATCCAACAACATAATATTTTTTAGTGATTTCCTGATTTCGAGTTCACAGTGACCTTGGCCAATTTTTTGGGTATGTGACACATCGTTTTCCCAATGTATACTGACAAAATGAGTTCTTCATTGTGGGGTCACAATGACATTGATCTCAATTTTGGTATGCGACAACATTAAACCTAATAAATCCATTTACAACAAGAGCCCAAGGGGCTTCAATATATGCCCGTATATCTGGAATTACACTGGTCCAAATTGCAAGGTCGTTTATTAGCCTTGATTCCAATTGGTAACTAGCAATCCAGAGAAAGGTCTACGATCTTGTGCTTCTGAGAATATAACATATATCACATCTTATACTATTGAATGATAAATTAAAATGGGCTTAACTCTTGGTAACTAGCTGACCTTGAAACAAGAGCCGAGAGCTCACATATCCCACACTGAAATAGACAACGCAAGAAAATTGTAGTTTTCCTGCAAATGGATTCCTTACGGGCGAGAGATTTTTTCATGAATGAAGAAGAAAATGATGAAGTAAACCTTTGTTCTTGAGTTAATAAACAGGTATGAAGTTCATAAAGGTCCCCTCTCCCCACTAAATTAGTAAATGAATGTTTTTTACTTCACAACAGTTTAACTGAATGTAGCTGTTTCAAACACCCACAGACCAAATGTTATATACATGTAGATTCAGTTTTGGGGGACTGTGGCCTTCACCTTCGAAAAATTGATCTCAAAATGTATGGCTCCTCTTTGCCATGCGAGTTAGGCATACTCAAAGTTTGGTACCAATCCATACCTTGGAACTAGAGATATCGCATGGACAACAAATGTTAATTGATGAATGGGCAGAACGCAACATCGCATTACACGATCAATGTACCAATGGACACAAAAAATCATGATTTTTATGAATTTCATGATTTTGGGGGACACAGTGACCTAGACGTTCGACCGTGACCTACATTTTGGTACGTAAGGGGTCACGTCCAATTAATCGAGGCAATTTCTCGATGCCTTCGAGATGGATCGAGAAATTCCTCGGCTGAAACCGGGAGGGCAGAACCGGGACCCCTGGTGACGTCTCCCGGTTTGCTCCCGGTTCTATCTCGATCGAAACGTCCCGGTTTTCGAGATGGATACGAATTTGATCGGTAATCTCGAAAGGGGTCCCGGTTTCCATATGTCCGTATCCTTGCCAATCATTTGACCGTTTCTTGGCTTCTCAGACGATCAGAATGTTACGCGTGTACAATATTTTGGGGGCGCTCGTCGTAAACATATATCGCGGCCCAAAATAAATTCCCGACAGCGAGTTTTTTTTATAGATGTTTACCATGCTAATGAACGTTTAATTGATATAATGGTTTGATCCATATGTCCTGATGTTCACTGAATCAAATTGAAAGAAAACGTGTCATTTATCCATATATCAATATAATTAAACGACCTGCTCAGTAGTATATAAAAGTTAAATTCCCTCTTTTTTATGCAAATGAGCTGAATTTGTGGGGCAAGTGTGGGGCTCTCAGCCAATCAGAAGCGAGTATTCGTCTGACCTTTGGAGATGCCCCGCCCACTTGACGATCTCTCGTCCAATCAGAAGCGAGTATTTCAAATTGACCAAAAAGCTACCGCCAGCACAGGAGAGTTCCAATTTTTCCAGGTCAAAAATAGTTCCATGTATTCATCCGCGGTGATGCGGTCATGTCTGGCGGTGATTCGGTCTTGGGGAAAAAGCTTCCGCGGAGAAAAAGTAGTCCCTAGATAAAATGGTACGATGGGGTCGAGTGAGGTATCAAAGTGAAGCTTAGGTGAAGGGGCATCTAATAGGCTGGGTGTGGGGTTGAAATATCGGCCTTCTGCGCATGCGCGGTGGCCGAAGGGTATGAAAATAACCGTGTTGGAGCTAGGGGAGCCCCTAGTGGACCGATGGGGTCGAGTGAGGTATCAATGTGAAGCATTCATGAAGGGGCATCTAATGAACTGGGTGTGGGGTTGACATATCGGCATTCTGAGCATGCGCGGTGGCCCAAGGGTATGGAAATAGACGTTTTGGGAGCTAGGGGAGCCACTAATGGGCCGATGGAGTTCTATGAGGTATCCATGTGAAGCCTAGGTGAAGGGGTATTTGCTGGCTGGGTGGGTGCATGTAAAATTTTTCCTGAAAAAAAAAAAAAATACGGAACACGGACTTTATCGAAAAACCTGGGAAAATGCCTATATGGGGTATGAGGGGTATATAGGTCGCCGGGCTTAACGGGGCTTGTCTATCAATAGAGTTATCTCCCCCTAGTTCCAGGGTGGGTGTATGTAAAAATTTTCCTGAAAAATACGGAATACGGACTTTATCCTAAATTACGGGAAAATGCCTATATGGGGTATGGGAGGTATAGGACCATCCTGGGAAACGTACTTCTATACATTTGCGGTAGGGTTGTGGGGTCTCGTTTTACTCGTCTCGTCATTTAGAACATGATAGGAAGTGTCCCCGTGCGAATCGGTGAAATTTTTGAAAAAAGTCACCGAGCCCCATATAGTCCCATACTGGGGTATAGGTTCAATGTTTATCCCCCTGGGAAACGTACTTCTATACATTTGCGGTAGGGTTGTGGGGTCTCGTTTTACTCGTCTCGTCATTTAGAACACGATAGGAAGTGTTGCGGAGCGAATCGGTGAAATTTTTGAAAAAAGTCACCAATGCCTGGGTAGGCCCATAGGCCTATACCATGTATACTGCATGGCTATGGGTGTATATGGCCATACGGGGTGGACGTGTTGGAGTCTAGGTGAGTCCCTAATGGTCCAATGGGGTCGAGTGAGGTCTTATTTTGAAGCTCTCGTGAAGGAGCATCCCACTGGGCTAATGGTTCGTCCGTGTTCAATGGTCTGCGCATGCGCAGTCTGGCCGTAGTACAGAAACCAGGCATTTTGGGGGGTATGTAGGGGTGTGTTTGGGTTAGAGATGAGCTATTCATGGTTCGAATGGGTCGTGTGAGGTATCAATGTGAAGCTTGTGTGGGTTAGAGTCAGAATGGTGTATTTTTAAGTGCAAGTCGCGTTAATCTGCGCATGCGCAGTTGGTTGTAGTAAGTAAAGTGGCCATTTTGGGGCAGTGAAGGAGGGTATTTGGGGTCGAGATGGGCTATTCACGGTTCGAATGCGTCCTGGAAGGTGTCATCTTGTAGTTCTCGGGGTGTACATTCCGATTTGAGGGATGTTCGCGTCATCTGTGACGTCATCGGTGATGTCATCGGTACGAGTAGTAGCGAAAGTGGACATTTTCGGGCAGTACATGAAGGTATTTGGGGTCGAGATGGGCTATTCACGGTTCGAATGCGTCCTGGAAGGTGTCATCTTTGTAGTTCTCGGAGTGTACATTCCGATTTGAGGGATGTTCGCGTCATCTGTGACGTCATCGGTGACGTCATCGGTACGAGTAGTAGCGAAAGTGGACATTTTCGGGCAGTACATGCAGGTATTTGGGATCGAGATGGGCTATTCACGGTTCGAATGCGTCCTGGAAGGTGTCATCTTGTAGTTCTCGGGGTGTACATTCCGATTTGAGGGATGTTCGCGTCATCTGTGACGTCATCGGTACGAGTAGTAGCGAAAGTGGCCATTTTCGGACAGTACATGAAGGTATTTGGGGTCGAGATGGTGCGGTAGGAATATCATTCTGCGCATGCGCAGACGCAATGCGGAGCTCCCGTCCAATCAGAAGCGAGTATTTCAAATCCGTCACAGAGCTCTCAGCCAATCAGAAGCGAGTATTTTGACCCGGTGCATTATGGGCCATATCCAAGATGGCGGCACGTGTGTTCAAGATGGCAGCACATCCGGTGTCGAAAACTGGCCGTTCCGTCGGGATGTGGTCACCTAGTGTCGAAAACTGGTCCTTGTATGGGTCCTGCTAGACGTTTTGACGCCATGATATAGACCGGAGAGAGAGAGAGAGAAAACAACAACAACAAGGATGACACATGAGGGAACAACAACAACAACAAGTTTTTTTTTTTTCATATAGTTTATTTTCCCCTCCATCATAACATACCCACGCTGGGGGAGCCGCGTTGGGTATGTTTACAATTCAAGAAAGACTCTTGTCCAATCAGAGACCGCCATTTGCATCTGTCCTATTCGTTCCTGTCCGTTAGATGTATTCTTGTCCAATCAGAAGTCGCCATTTCAGAGAGTTCCTTCTTCGGTCATGTTCATTCTGAACCGTTTATTCTAATCATCGTCGGATAGGCCTGGATATTCTTCGGGCAGCATGTCCTGAAACAGTTGTTTGCGCATTCTGATCGCATTTTCCAGGGCCTCTGTGGGTGGTAAACCCATATCCTCTTCCAAGTGACGCTTGGTCTTCATGATGGACCTGTGCGTGGGGTCCCCTTTCATTTCAAGCGGTAGTAAGGTATACTGTTCATAGATCGCCATGGCTGTTTTCCTGATGCGGGGGGCGCATTTGGGTGTACGTCTGTTGTAAATTATCCTCTCCAGTGTCCTCGATCGCTTCAGCGTGAGTATTGATAGCTGCTGTCACAATACGATCCCAGAAGGTAGGTTCTGCCTCACTTTCCTGGGATGAAGGCTGATTCTCTGAGGTCAAGCTCTCCATATCAGGAGATAGACTGTCAGCCATCTTGGATTCGGTATCAGTCGATGCACTCTCATCAATCTCTGTATCAGTATCTGCCTCAACGGGCTCCTCGGCGTCTTCAGTCCCATGTATATTTTCTGGTGTCGCATCATATCGTAATGTCTGGTGAACGTGCGTTCACACTCAGAACAAGTATAAGCCATGTTGACGGTTGAACGTCGACTGTGCGTGTTTTGGGAATACGCTCGCTTTTATAGACAGTAACGCCCATCAACGCTTAGCTCAACGCTTCAACGCCCTGGTGAATTAGATCAGAAGCTCTGATTTCATGGAATTGACACCAATTCATCGAAATGCAGTGACGCCCGTCAACGCCCGTCGTTACGCTTTAACGCTCGTCTCAACGCTTTAACACACTTTCTTAATGCTTTAACGTTGTTTAATGATGCGTTCGAACAAATGTTTCTTTTGTGCTATTGCTCTGACATGCGCCGCTTTCCAGTTCATGCCCGAGGTTTTCAACATCGACGCTGTTCTTTCAATTTCCATATGGACTGGGTCCTTATCCAGCAATTTCATATGGGTCAGTAAGTCGACATACTGCTGACGTAAAGCCCGTCGTAGTCTGGGTGCCAATCTGTTATGGGCTAAAATTGCAGCTTCCTCTTTCGAATACCCTTTGCGTTGAAACTTGTTTCCTGTGGCCTCCAAAATCTCGCCCATCTCCGCGTCCATACTTTCTTTGAACAAATCCTTCC